>JAGVSQ010000615.1:17107-36795 GCA_022683975.1 Rhyacophila evoluta | reverse complement strand
TGCATTCTCGGATTTTAAAAATCCGACAGATGGGGATTCGAACCCGCATTCCCCGGATAGCTATGCGTGCACGCTACCAACTACGCTAACCGGGGAGATAGGTCCTAAAATATATTCATAGTTTGATAGATGAATGAAATCGGTAAGGATATTGCAGAAGTATATAACGGTGCAATAAACCAAATAGACAACGAGAAAAATTTTATGACTTTTAATGTAGATCGATGCAAACAAAAAATAGAATTATATGCGTATTCTTTAAATGCTTTTCTATGTTTCTTATATACACTGGATTGGAGTTAGGACATAATGAATACAAAGACGTACTAACATACAGTTGCTAAACGAAAAAAGGTGTCGTAATTATATAGTTGGATTGAACTAGAACTCTTAAATCAAGATTCAAAAATAAAAACAAATAATAGCTGCAATATTCCCAAATGGAAGCAACAAAGCTTTATGGTGATTTACTATTTTAAAAATGAAAAACGAACAGCATTAATCATCTTCTACTGCCATTTCATTGATTGATATAACTTCTCAGCTATTATAATACGATGTTTGTGTCCATGGTTTTTGAATGAATTATCGGCTCTTTTTATATTCAACACCAGTATTTTTTTCAATGATGCAATTGATTATAATATAACAGTTTAAAATGTACTTTAGCACAAGTTGAACCATGAAAATAAAAACGTTCGCCAAATTACAATTTCACCAAAAATATAATGATTGATTAAAGTTTATACAACAAGGAAGTATATTATTTATCTATTGGTACAGCTGCGTATTTACAAAAATCTCAAACGTATCGATTTAAAATCATTTTTTACTGATTTAGGTGTTTTTTAATAGAAGACATTATCTTGGTAAATATAATATTTTTTTCACATATTCTCAATTATTAAACATCGTCTTTTTTGTTAGTAACAAACTAAGGACACAGGAAAAAAAATAACAATTTTAACATCATCTGTAATTTATACTATAATTATACATATATTATATCATAAATAATATAAAATGATACACCAATTTCTACGATTATACTTTAAATAATTCAGCAATATAACATAATGAAAGATTATTTTTATTAATATTCAAAAAACAAAAATAAATACTATGGCATATGTACGCATTTATTTTAGAATAAAGAATGTCTATTCTTTAAAGTTTTAAAACGTTAAATTTTCCAGACTTATCTATTTTAGCAGATTCGCAATTTTAAAACTGTGGCAAAAAAACGATAAGTAGTTCAAGTGTTTACATAGCTCACAGAACAGAAAAAAGCTTTTATAGATGTATAAGCAATGTTTGTTTTCAATAGATACTTAACTTAAAATATAAACAGGCGTAAAAAACAAATATATAAACAAGCTTTATTTTCTTTTGCAATCGTAACACAAAGGCGCTTAAATTTTCATGGCACTTTGTCTTTTGGAAAATGTGTTTCCACAATATCAACATTGAATACGTTTGTGAGCACTTACAAGCCGAAAATACAATATTAATATATTCTCATTTACTTTATTAAATAATATTTTCTCAACAACAACAAAAATTCGCGATGTATTTATTAGATTAGAAGGCAAACCCTTGGCACACCGGATAAATCGCCGCTTGCTAATGAAATTTAATGCATAATTTATGTAACTAATGAATTTCGCGGTAACTTGAGTCCTAAAGGGATTCTAGTCTCTTCCGGTTTTCAAATAACCTTTAAAAGCTTCATAATATAATGTTTAAATACACAGAAGGTAGTTCAAAAGTTATTCCGTGAAAATGAAATTCAAAATCCTTCTATGGTATTTTTTTATAAAATTCATACTTATATATCTGTATATTTATATCAGAATTTTCAAACGTTGTATCTAAGTTTTTAAAATAAGTCTTTCCGTGAAAATAGATTTAAATTCTCATTTGGATCTATGATAAATATGTTTTTAATAAAAATCATTTAAAAAAAAACAACTAACGTTCCATAATAATTTAGAATTAAAACAACTGATTTTTAATACAATTCTATTTTTTTCAGTAAAATAATGAGAAAAAAATTGACATGACTTGAATCCATCTCATAAACGATACTCAGTGGCCACAGTAAAACAAAATAAGAGAGGCTGCTCGAAGCCGTCAATCAATTATTATTTCAATATGATTTACAACATTGAGAAATCTGTATGTTAGGAATCTAAATTCTTTGAATTCCAAAACCTAACCCTTCAATAGTTTTTACTTTTATATTTATTATATTCCACAAGCGCACTGACCTCAAAACGAATATTTCATTTATATTTCCAACCGATCTCATTGTGTGATACTTCATTTTAAAACCGGTCAAGTGAAACAAAATAAAATTAAAAGGATGCGTGGGTAAACCATACCCTTTTAAGAATGCATAAGTTGATTGGATAAATAAATATAAATAAAAATAAAGTTTCAGCAAATATCTATTATAATACTTTATAAATATATTATACTTATTTTATGTTTATTTTTGAAGTGATTTATTATTTCTCATGAATCTTCCGCGGCAGGCTCCAACTCAGGGCTGCGCCGTTCTGATATTCAGATTGTGCACCACTCGATGGCACCTGGATATGATGAGCGCCTTTTTATAAGAATAGTTAAATTAATTTGCTAGTTAATTATCCGTGCAACGATATTCGCATACTGAAAAAAACCATACAAATTGAAAAACGTTTAGAAGCTTAAAAATTAGTAGGTTTAAATAAATAGGTGATCAAAAACTTTTTGCACAGAGCCGCTTCCGACCCACAGCGCGGCACTGCTTCAAATATATATATATAGGATAGGTTGATTTAGCTTTGTGGCTTTTTAATTTAGGAGGGCATTATTTTATCTCTGCTAATCTCACATAAACGTAAATTAAACTTTCAATAAACGTATTCCCGCTATTTTGCTAAGCAAAACGGAATAAATTCAATGGACCGACACACTTGATCATTTATCAACATATTTTTTTATCATTTTTTGTCACACACCATATCGATTTCGCCCAAGCCAGACTTATTTCCAAGGTAAAGTTAAATTTCGAATACGAGGGGACAGATATGTAAAGCGTTTGTTTTCGAGCAGCATAGTACATTCAATTAAATTTCATAAAAAAATTATTACAATGTAAAAAGCTCATTTGAATCATATTTATAAGAAAAATCACTATTTTAAATGACTAGAGTCACATCAGTAACAGAGCAGCTCGCACTTTGATAATCGAGGTGTCATGTTTGAATCCCTCGAATGCAAAAAATAAAAACGTTGGGTTGAACGCCCAATAGGTTCAACAACTGACTGACAATCAATCAGGGTATGTATTCACATCATAGAGGTTTAATGGTCTACAGATGTAAGGCTACAAACATTATTTAAAATTATTGTGTATTTACTACTCACAAAGGCATCCTAGTAAAAATTCTAGAAATTGTGTTTACACTCATAAAACCTCAATATAGAGTTTACCTCGTTAAAAATGGCGGTACTAATTCGAATCAACGTGTGCGTCAGAAAATTACTTTAGACAATAAAATTGAAATTATTGCATATATAATTTGATATAGTACTTATTTCTTAATAAACAAGTATTGTATTTCTTTTTGCTTACACATATTGAAGTTAATAGCTTCACTTGGCATGTAATTTAAAAGCATTTATCGAAAAAATATCAAATAAAAGAAAATTATTCTTTGGCGGTTTTCAACGGAA
The DNA here is from genome assembly GCA_022683975.1 of Rhyacophila evoluta. Classification (NCBI taxonomy): domain Eukaryota; kingdom Metazoa; phylum Arthropoda; class Insecta; order Trichoptera; family Rhyacophilidae; genus Rhyacophila; species Rhyacophila evoluta. The sequence continues at coordinate 33,072 of JAGVSQ010000615.1, read as the reverse complement.
TGTTTTACGCTATAATTTTAGTTTTATAATAAATCACTTATACACGTTTTGATAAACAAAATTTTCAATACCATATTCATCGTATCTTTTTACTCCTGTATATTTACTATAATTAATATTTTAGCATCTTATGACCATTGCCTATATCAAAAAATGTGTTTACTTAATTATAAGAAAATTATAATTCACTCTACAAGTTACTAAAATTATTTCTCAAGAAATAAAGCCAAATACTATTCAAAAACAATAAAAAACACACATAATCTAAGTTCTCCTTTAACGACAAAATATTTACGAAGCATCCTTATCATATCAAGCATAACGTTACCAGTACTAAATTGTTTGAATTTTGTATACTGATCCCCTATCATACGTATTCGTCTGAGCGGAACTCTTCCGTGTTACTGTAGATTAAAGCATATTCGTTTATTTAAATAAGTAATATTATTTTAAAAAAACATGTAATACAAGATGCATACAAAATAACTCCTGTATATGACGATATTGGCAAATATGTTTCCGATGAAATTATTCATCACTGTCTACTAACTATTATTATAATCTTAATATACGATTCAATGTATTCGTTGTTTTTATATACGTGTAAATGCATAGATAAATTTGTAGCTGAATATAGTATTGAGTCTGAAGTTGAGCTGAGAAAGAAGAATGACAAATACTTTTATAAATATTACGTTAGGACTAGCACGTGCGAGCTTTTATCTGCCAGTGGTAATGTAAATAACAGAGCTTTTAAAATTTGTCACGTTGTTTGATGTCATTTATGAGCGTCAACTACATTTAAAATTAATTTCTTGACGATACAAATAGGTCATACGCTAAATAAAAATAAATTCAAATAACATGTGAAATCTATTTTGTATTAGTATATTTTTAAAAATAAAGACTTACTTTGCGGTTTCCGCTTCGTCCCATTTTTTCCATTTTCGTAACTTGGCAACAGTTCAACCCTTTCTTCGAGGTCTGGTTCAAGCTCATCTGATATCTTTGGATCCATCTTGACTTTTTTAAACCCAACACTTTTGTGGAAACAAGCGACTATTTTACGTTTTTCTGGTGCACAATAAACAACGACTGTCGATAATTGTTTCACTTTTAGTTGTCCACTTCTATAATATTTTAATGACAGAGTTATTTAACACGCGTTGTAAAGAGTAAAGCATTCTTGATATAAACATATATCCAGCCGCTTTTATCACATGCTATTTGGCAAAAAGTAAAATAGATACAATTTATATTTAATGCCACAAAGAAATCTGTTTTCTACACATCAAAAACACTTTCAATCTTTTAAAGTAAACAAACTTTTAATAGATATTTCTTAATTATACTCTTTCAATAATTTGAATACTTTTTTATAAAAATGTATTGATATCACTACACTAAATAAAGAGTACACAATTATTACAAAACATCACATCTAACTCCGTTTATGTATGTTTATGTTATCAACTGTTAAATGAGTTTTTCGAAGTGTTCAATGTTTATTCACGTCGCTATAAATAAATGTTAGTGATAGTAAAGTTAATTTAAAATTGTATAATTTCTATACTGTCTAAAGTGTATTTTAGTAAAGGAATAAATAGCAAATGATTAATAACGAATAGAGTCGTAGAATTTCACGAGAGAGATACAAAACGAACAAGCCCACCTCGGCGACTAAGCGATTCCAACTGACAATATCCGAGAGTCGATTAAAATCATCTTGCACATCGGCGTCAGGTATTGAAATTTCGTATGACTATTTTACAAGCGTGCTCCGAACTTTTACGACACATTCAAAACCAGATATATAATATCGCGCATTTTAATTAACAGTCGAAAATAATCCTATTCCCAACATAATATTTATTTGTCCTAAAACTACAACTCTTATATCAAAATTAAAACGCACTCTTTTGTTTAGTGCCAGGCTTAAAAGATTGTCGTTTAATCGAATAAATTTAAATTCAAATAATTCATTTTATGCATTTTTTTTCAGTGTTTTTATATCTTTTTTATGCATTTTGACCTTTCATCTATTTTATGAGACGACAGTTTTTATTATGCCATATATAAAAACTGCTTAATTGTATTATATAATATATCGAGAAACATTTAGTTTATGAATAAACAAAATCCATTTGATAAAATCATGGATGCATATTTTAATATTGGAAGCTCATAAACGACACTAATAATACAAATATTTCAGTAAAACAAAGTAAATTTATATTTTGAATAAAGAATAAATTACATGACATATAAATCGATTGTGGAAAAAAGGACGTAGCCCTAAATTTTTCAAAATAGTTTTTATTCGATAATCAGAATGTATATAGCATAATACACGTTTTATAAAAATTATGTGAAATGAAAATGCCGAATTTGTGTCTAAATTTAACTAAGTCTGAAAAAGAATGGCCTGTGAAATTGGCGACTAGGATAATGGGTTTCCACACAATCCATTTCAGTAGTTTTTCTTAAATAACTTATCAAATTAATATCATATTGAGTAAATAAAATACCAGTTCTTCGTGCATTTTAATGTTGTCCCTATGTAATGTTTTGACTTTGGCTCAAAATCATTGAATAAACGTTTTTGTGCCACCTGCAAATTTTTTTCTGTCTGTGTTACGTCATTTTTTCCTTTCCACAGTCCATATATATATATTTAAGAAAGTGTTCATACTATGCAATTAAAATATTTCTAATGAAAATCATTTTACAATGGTACAAATCTATTTATATTATTCTGCATATTTTATTAAAATTTTACAAATATAATTATAGTATAACTAATGTTATACAAAATAATATCAAGTATTCCTTAGTAACAGTATTCATGAAAAATATTGTCTAGCGAATTATTAATTTAAACTATAGATTAAAGATAATTTACAAGTTGATATATATATATTACATCTTCGGTATAGTATGCATTTCGCATCGTTGTCTATTGGTGACATTTTATCTTTCGTTATAAAAAGCCGAAGATTGAAAATCTGCAGCTGTGAAACATTTTTTTTTAATTTGACAAACCAGCAATGTACAATATATTAAATTGTTCACACAATTTGTTGGCAACCAATCCTTGTGAAAAGCATTTTGATTAAAAAAGTTATCTAATTGTGAAGATCCAATTTACTCCAAATTTGAAGCAGGCATAGATTAAACATATTATGAATTTTAGGAAAATCGTAAAGCAAATTTGTTACACTATCTACACTTCAACTGTTTGATGATTTAATCGTATGTCAAACGAGGACTATTTACCTTTTTTATAATTATTAGATGACCTGTAGATCTAAATAGATGATTAATATTTTTTTCACTTATTATCTAGAATAATTTCAGCAGAATTTCTTAGGCCCTGCATATTTATGCATCACATACACATATTCAACAGTTTGGGTATTTCCGCAAATTGGTATTTCTTGAGAAATTTAGCAAATTTGTAAGAAAATCCATTATAACAGGTAAACTCAGTTATAAATGTTAAAGTAAACTATGAATCACATAAAGTGTTCAATAATCAGTATTTATCATACTAAATATTACTTTTAACCATGCTTAATACTTCGAGAATTATAACAATTAAATCATTAATATTTTTGTCATAAGACCATACAAATGTCTTACATTGCGCAAAGCAAGATTCAATATAAATACTTTATTAAGTATTTTATGGATTGACTCTGTTTAGGCAGAAGACATTAACCCTCAGTGTTTTGAATTGAGTTTTTATTTTTAGAATCAGATTGTATACCACTAATACACGTTCTGTCAAAAGGACTCAAGCTGCAAATCCCGAATTATTATTTAAATAAATTTAACTTTAGATTTAAAAAAAAAAGACTGACCTACCAAATTTGTATGCAAGAAAGAGTAATCAAATCTCATTCACGGTATTATTGCTCTGTGAGGGATAATGCTTTTTTCCTAAACAGAGTCGATATAATATAATACAGAAATATGTTAAGACTTGACGAGTCAAATTCTTCATTATTTGAGCAAAAAATATTTAGATTATCCAGAAAGATTTATTTATTGTTATAAATGTTAATCCTATTTTTCGTGATATCAATGCAGTATATAATCCAATGTATGTTTTTTTCAGCGTTACTGTTTTATCAAATCGAATTTGGAATCATTTAAATCTTCACAATGTGAAGGAATACTCCAAAAAATGAAGCATATGTATACTCCGCATCCCTGTAATATAGAGACTTATTTTGACAGATTCTTCACTATAATTACTTGACAACTACTTGTTCAACCCATTGAGAATATGTATGTATAATATTTAGATTTTTAAATCTTGCAGCTGTATAATTCGAACTGAACATTCATCTCAAAATCGCGCACATTATCCATTCACTCAAATGACAAAGAATAATAAAAGTAAATTAACCATTGAAGTTTAAATGTTTTAATAATATTATTTTCTAAAACAGAGATTAGGAACTATAATATTCAGGCTTTTAATGATTCGATCTGTATGTGGACGTATTAACGGATATCAATTGATTAAATCTTTAAATAAAATCTTTTTAAGCCAAATATTTTTTTTTCACTTTTACTTTATTAATAAAATCCATGTGTAGCAGATAGCTAATTGTACTCAACTAATAGTTCATAGCTTAGTAATATATATTATATATAATTGTCATAGTATTTTCAATGCGAAGTTTTTTTTTTAATACCATTTACATTTAATACATTTGGTTGAGTAAATTTATCAATATTGAGGAATTATCACCAAATCCAGAACATCGACAGAATGAATCAGATAAATCCCACTATTGGTTACAATTTATATTTAAGAGGAATGTCTTGATTTGATGGTGGGGGAGCCGTATAGCGATTATGATTATATTTATCGAGCTATCGTGTTTTCGATATCAGTATAGAATAATTGGAAAATGGCCAAAATAGAAATAACAACATTTTTTCTACAATTCTAACATTAGATCACTTATATACCCTACATACGTATTGCTATTTTTTATAATCCGATATTTTGGCGTCACATGCTTCTGTGGGAAGTGTGTCATCCAGATTAACGGGTTCATCTAAACACGAACAAGTGTTTACGTTATGTTAAAAAAACGTTCATAATATGACACTAAAAAAACTATTACATATTTTTATACTCCGCTTAGAAGCCAAAGATTAATCGATTGTCTGTTTATATGAGTTGCTATAATTGTTATGAGTTTTTGCCTTGATCGTAATAGAACATATGCTTTCATAATATTAATACAAATGGCTGCTTAGATAAGTACGCATGGTAATATTTTCTATGTAAAATCGCAGGCTTAAACTCTTGTAGTTGTAAAAATAAATCTATCTGTCAAACACTTATATTCGAATACAGAACATGAATACTCGTTCGATCGATTATTTGATAACAGGTATCGCAAAATATTGTTTGACAATGTATATGCTTCATACTCCTTGGATCAGAATTGTATGAAAAGAAGAGGCTATCATCAATAGCGTAGTAGCTCATCTCTGATATCTACTTCGTCTGCTTTCTTGGCAGCATGAAACAAACGGAAATATAGAATTTTTACGGTCAACTATATATTCTACTTCCTCGGTGTCTTCCTTGAGAGACTGTATAATGGAAATTATTAAATGGACAGACATTGGACGTCGGCCGAAAAGAAGAAAACGTATAATAAAAGTGTGACTCTTATATAATGCATAAAAACACAGCGCATTAGACGGCACAAAGTACACCCTTCACATGTAATCTTGTAATAGTCAAATTAGAAAGAACGCAAAAAAAATAGAAGTCCTATGTTTATGGTAGGTCAGATTGTTTCGAAAGAAAATAACTATCTGTCAAAGTTCCAATGACAATTATGTTGATTTTATTGGGATAATGATATGCTTAAATAGTATATTGAGTGCGTTATTCTCATGTTATTATACTCTACTATAATTCTCGTGATGAAATTTGCATTATTTCTCACCGCATAATAACATAAATCCGTTTAATAAGCGTTTATAATATACCGTAGTATGGAAATTATATTATTACCACTAACCAGTGCTGAACTGATATAACATGGATCTTTATTTCGCCGTCTTCTGTTTCCGCTCCTTAAGTATATACACCTCTGAGAATACGTGTTTTCTCGTGTCTTTCCAGGTCTAACAGGTATCCGCCGAATTTATTAATCATTGCCAATATTGCAGAAGCACGCAACTGGTTTTTTTGGTTGAAGTAACTTTGTAAATGTGTGCATATGTGTCAAAACAAAAATGTACCAATGATCCGAGAGAATACAAAAAATAAAACTATACTTTACAAAGTGATTTAAGCCAACAAATCGAGTTACGTGTTACTGAAATATTGGCAACGTAATGAAGATATTGTTCAATGCTCTTTAGGGCTTCTATAATATGGTTGGCACGTAGGAAATGTAATATTAACCAATTATATAAAATATGATTCATTTTTAAGGCCCACTAATGCATTCTAATAAATAGTATCTTAGAGTAAATTATCGTCACTTCCTTATAAGACATTCACGTTTGTTACACTACACACCATACAACTGTTATGTTCATTGCGGATATATTTGATATAAACGAAGTAACTAAATTTTCGATTTTAATCTAAATCAAACATTTTATTCCACTTTAAAGTCAAATTTAATTCAATATTATTACCATGTAACTAGATTTATACACTGACGAATGATAGCCTCCTCTAGTCAGTTGCACGCTTCTTAATTCGGTGCACCTTAATGTCACACAATTTTTCATAAATTAAAATTTATATTTACCCATATATATCTAAGTCATTTATATATTTTAGATATATTGTACTTCTTGAAAGTGCAATAATATTTCAAGTATTTTTTGCAAATCGATGAATTAATCTGCAAATGAACTAACTCTATTTGTGAAAATTATAGGAGACAAACAATAAACTTTGATGAATGTGTATGTTACTTTTTTGGCGAAACTATGGTATGTAACTTTCATGCTGTCTATTTCTTTATCGTTCATCTACCAAATCGTGTCCATACTAGTTCATATTCAACCATTTTAATCAACTGAGTATCGTTCTAATACTTCACAATATTTACCTACTGTTTTTTTTTTAATATATTTTAAAATAAATTTTAATAAAATATCGTGTTGTGAAGCTTTAAACTATTAGTAACATTTTCAACAAGTAAAATAAAAAAATATAAACTCCAATACATTTTTTTATTTAAGATTCTAGACAGCTTTACGGGATTTTCGGGTTTTAAATACAGGAACTATCTATCAACGTAAAAACATTATAATAATTAAATATTACGTAAAAATATCATAGAACAAGTATTCTAATTTTATTATCAATTCAAGGAAATATCTTCATGATAATCAAATTTTATTGTGACCAGTTATTCAAAGGAAATAATTTATGTATCACTGGGTGGCCAATTGTCCAAGAGTGCGCTATTATAAATCACTCGAAAGCGAATGTCGTAGTTTTTAAAATTGTACATCATGTTTAAATAATTGTTTAATAATGCAGAATTTGAAGGATTTTCAATGGCTTCATCGATTAGTTGACAACCAATCACCGTGAAAAACAATCGCCACAACAAATTTTCAAAATTAATACGCAATTTAATTATGCTGAATATCGTATTTTTAAATCAGTGAATACGAGTATAATTTTGGCGTCATAATTATGATAGTATATAAATGACACTAATATTATATCAAGTTAAATCTTTGACTACTGAAAACTTTAAAGCATAGCATATAAAATATATAAGTTTATTAAAAACCCAGCGCATCTGCTGTATGCCAGAATTAAACAAAAGTATCAAACTCAATAGACGGATCCATTCAATGGCTTTTAAATACTATGTAAATATAAATTATATCTTCTGCGGCGCCATTAACATTTCAACTATTTCCGCAATATATTGTACTTAAGTTTGCGGCCTGGACTCCGACATGCCTTAATCCGCCACTTTCTTGAAAACATCGCACAAATTAATGTAACATTGTGTGAAGTAATGATAGATGATAATAATATTAGAATTTTACACAATAAATTATAACTTCTTCGTGCCTGTCCGATTAGATGGACACGTTCGCTAAATACCACATGTACTGAACATATTTACGTACAACTATGTGTTGGTTACTTTAATATATAATGATCTTTAACTTATTGGATGTTTACTTCATTGCAATTGCAATAGAGCGTAAATAAATCAGTGTCACACTTAAGTGAAGTTTGTGAGGAATGCTAAGTGTAATTTAATTAAGAACTACACAATACAAACCGCGGAAAATATGCGTTATGTTTTATAGACAAGTTCTCTTTCAAGTATTTTTTTTTGTAATGCATTTATAAAATAGTCCAGATAACTAAAAGCTTTATGATTTACTCGCCGCATTTTGTCATTAATATGTATAACGTAATTACTTAGTACACAAAGTAAAATATATCATACAGTCTTTAATTAATGTATTAAAGTAATTATTTCGTAATTTATTCATTGTTTGTTTCACATTGAATAACAAAATGTACACAATATACGGAATTCATTGATTAGAATCGCATGGACATGTTCAAATTTACACTCGTTTTACATTTAGATTCATAGTATCAACCCACTCAACTGCCAACGACCAATACCAATTTATTTTTGGTTACATGCGCGATGTGATTATAGTATTTGTGCAGGATTTTTTTTGTCTATTTATACAAATATATTCAAAAGTATAAATATATTTACTGCAGCCAATTATGAAGAATTACGTGAAAATGTATTCATTCTGCCAAAGCTGCTTTCGACAATAATTCGTCGTACACAACGAAGACTCATAAAACATGAAAACGATTTGAAACGAACATGAAAATGGAATCGAATGATAATGTTCTAGATGTTAACTTCGTAATAAATTCGGATATTATGGAACAAATCTTCAACAGTATCATACAGTGTCACTGAGATTCTAAACCAGCGATTCTCAACCGGGCCCATATAGCCCCAGGGGGGCACAGAGACCTTCGAGGGAGGCACAAACCAAAAAAAATTTGAGGAGGCAAAACAAACATTAGAGTTGGTATGCAGAACATAGATAATGCGACCTACTAGGTACGAAAGTAAAAATTATGAATAAAAAATTTTGGACGAATTTACGAAAGTAGAAATATCAAGGTAGGACGAGACCTAAAGATAAGCAATGGAGGCATTTAACTTAAAAGGGGGCCACAGCCCAAAAAATTTAAGAACCGCTGTTCTAAGCGATGGGATTCCTACGACCTGAGATAATTTCCATTTAACCTTAATTTAATATTTCGTCGTTGTTAAGAAAATAGCCATTAGCTCTAGCGGAGATAATCTCGCTTAAAAATTATTTTGTGTATTGAAGGCAGAACATTTATTAAAATTTTGCATAATTTTCTCTTTTTATTAACCAAATATTGCAGTAAATTATAATTTTTAAATTTGCATATTCGACATGTTAGTTCATTTTGGCAAAAACGTAAATTTTGCGAAAAAAATGATAATTAATGACTATTTCCGTAACAATATTGATTGGATTGTCTGGAGCACTTGTCTCACAAACGATTCTCGTGAAAAATAATCTGTCAAGACGTCTTCAGATTTCGGAGCTCCATATATTCCTCTATCGGAGTAAATATCTTCCACTGTTTAGATCCATATGCTTCACTTTAGGAGCGAAAATGGTTTAAAAATATATGCATGTATATAAACTTGAATAGATTCTATGACAGGAAAGATAATTTGCGGAATACTGCAAGCGCCACTTGGTGGTCATTAATCTAATCAACATGATAATATACAAATACGTTCAAGATTGTTTTGATATTTATTTTGTTACACAGGTGTGTATGCTAATCGACTTCATATACATATTACTTATTATGAAACAGGTATTTTTGTAATACGAAAATACCGTCTTTGATTTTATATAATACCAATGACCTATAGGACAATCGTTCCTAATATAATATCATTGATATTTATTTACACAACCACGTTAGCATATCGACGTATTGAAATCTTCGATAAAAATCAATATTGAGTAATAGTGCAAGGTAGTTTAGGTTCACTAGCACTTGTCTATTCAAAAATATCGATTCGTACTTGAAATATATAATGAATTTAATTTTAATAATTAATTACACACAGCGTTTTTTTCTAAATTAAGCGAGGTGACGGATCTCGGTTGCCAAATTTTACGAAATCGATTTTAATTAATTATATATATTATCTACAATATGAAGAAATAGACTGACCTATTATTTTTCATGGGCATCGGTTTTCAGTATATCGTTCAATCCTTGAGGATTCAATATTCTATATCGACTGTAGAAAGGAAAAAGGATGTAACACTCAGATTTTCAAAATAATCACAGTGCATACAAATTAATACACGTTCTATGTAAGCTACAAATAGCGAATTGGGTTGGACAATTTTCTGACAAATAATTCTCGTGAAAAATATTCTATCAAGACGTCTCCACTTTCAGAGTGGATTTCACCACACACGTGGATCTACATGCTCCACCTTAGGAGCAAATAGTATGAAAAATCTAATTTCACGTTCAAATTATGCCATATTTAGTAACTACATACTTTATATTATTTCAGCAGTACCCGTGAAATATTCTTCAAAACATATATTTTTATTTTGGTGCTTTAATTAAAAAAAAAAAACAATATTTTATGTAATAGATCACGTGTGCATTTTTAGTCTAGATCAGGCGTTTGTAATCTTTTTTGGCTGCGAGTTAAAATCAACCAAAAAATGATTAATAGGAAGACGTTTCGAGTTAATGGTATTTTAATCTTAAAACAATCTTTTAGAGAATGATACGATAAATTCTATTTATAAAATAATTACAATATAATTTTATACTTTAAACATAAAACTCAAAGTTATAGTTCTAACTGAAGTTTCAATTCCTTTATTTATAATATATTTTATGTGCGGAACTCAATTTAGTCTCTTGGCGACTCGCGGATCATGGGTTGGCGACACTTAGTCTAGTTTCTTAAAAATATAAGTTTGTTCAGTTTTGTAAATTTTCACTTGGACACATATTATTGTGGACGTTAACTAATGACAGAAGCATAGACAATAAGGATCTTGGAATATTGAAGATTGTTAGTACTGAAAAGAAGAATTTTTGGGAATATGATAAGGCAGACAGTCTGGAATTTATCAAGAGTCTCTGGTGGGCTCTGTACATTGTTTACAAGAAAGATACTCTTTCTTTGGTGAAAATCTTTGAAGTCATAGAAATTATTAAAGAAAAATGAAGCGATATATACGAATTATATTCAAAGGGATACTTAAGTTCTTAATGTCAACAATTGGCAAGGCAACAAGCAAAATAGAAAGTTCTGCAGAAAAACAAGACAATTAAAATAAATGTTATTTGCGAACACACGATAAATTTATTAATGCAACCTATTACTTAAAAAAACGTGAATTGAGAAATTTTATGTTGAATTAAAAACTTTAAAAAAAATGGACTTCGATTTTTCTTACCTTTGTCTTACTCTGTTATGTTCTCTGAAATAACATGGCATACAATATTGGTAAGGAAGTAATAAAAACATTTTTAATTATTCATCTCAATGATTGCAATAATTTACATGTGTGAAATACATTAAATTAAATATTTATTTGCGCGTCATTTCGTCCTTTTGAAGAGGCATATATATTTTTTTATGTGGCAACATTTATGTATATATTATTTTTAAAGGTCATCAAATAATGTGGATCTTTTATAAATGGTTACAAATTAATAATACACTCGTTCGTTTATAAAATAGCCTATGGGTAACGAAGCATCTGCAGATAAATTACGCGGCATTCGAAAAATTGAATTTGGAATAGAGGCAATACGCTCTAGGCGACATTGTTATTATATTATTATAATGAATGGTTTGAAAGACATGTTATGATAATCAATATTGTCTATGGTAATGTAATATTCAAACATAATGATGTATGTAAGAACATTTTAATAAAAGGTAGATGTAAAACACAAGAAAAACATATAATACATGTGGTTTACATTTTTCCATTCAGAAGAGACTCAATTGGCTTAATACGTATTAATCCAGGCTATATATAATATTATAAATGCATACAAAAAAAATATGCGTAATATTATTTTTTTCCTTTATCTCAAATGGGAAATCAACCAATCTGCATTGAATGGAAGGACATATTGCTGGAATCCAGGACCCACTCCGGATTATTTCATTACAACGATGACGATGATGTTAAAATTGAATTGGCATTTACATAGAATAATTATATTGTACAGTCACTAAATTAATATATACTTATAGCAGGAAATTAGTTTTAATTATAGCTATTCCGATTATGTTACCAGTACAGAGCCTAATTTTGGAGACAGCTTTATATATATGATAAGTTTCTTATATCAGTGGTAAAATTAAGAGATACGTATTAAAATCATAATGTTCCATATTTCATTGGAAAATATTTACAGTGAACGACATTTACTACCAGCCAAAATATCACTATTGATGTTCAGGTAATTTTTTCACTTTAATCGCTCAGAAAGTGGAGGATTTGGATCTCAGCGATTTGAAGATAACTACATCAGAAATGGAATATATTTTTATCAAAATAGATTATCAGCTAATTGCTCAATCCACTGAGCACCAAGCCCTGCTTATTTGTATTTTAAAAATCCTGCAACTATAAGATTGGATGCCGCAATCTCTAGCTCCGAATCGTGTTATCTTCTTGACTAAAAAATAAAAAAAACTAAATAATAAAAATATAAGAAAAATATTGGGAAATATTTACGATCTATACAATCATAAACAGTTTCTACTGTATCTTCCAAATAGCAATTTACATTTCCGTTTTCAATAAATAAAAATATACTTTCCAAGGGAAAATGTGGTTCACCGTGATCTTTTTTGGTCAGTGAACCAAAAAACACTAAATTAATTATATATGCAAAGGTTTTATAATTTAAATAATACAAAATTCATTTTTAAATAATTTAATTTAAAAATAATTATCATCTTTTGATTCATCGCACAACCCAATTGGTCATACAAAAATTGGTTTTATAATAATAGTTTGTCGTGTGCAATCTAACATTAAATCAGTCTTGTACCATACCGATATATAATTTTACATCCTACATCGTGAGATTCGTCATTTATCTTCCCACTATATAAAATCTACATTTTTAAATAATCAAAAACGTTTAATGTCGTCGGATTACACATGCATCAATCATCAATAATTATATATTAATACCTATAATTATAAAGCATGTTAAATGAACTTCCTGTAAATATGTTATTTTCTATAGGAAGTTAATAAATAATATTTTTCTAGTGTGCATTAATTTGTAAACTATGTGTGATTTCCACCGTTTAACAAAACAAAACAAGTATAAATAACTAAAATAGTAAAGATACGGTACTAAATGATCAATTAATATTAACCTTGACACATAATTAAATTACTCATTTTCATTTTTAATAACATCTTATACAAAACACGACATATGATTTATTTCTCTGTGTATTATCAATGAATATAGCCAATCAATGACCGATAATATTTAATTTATTATACATATTAGAATGTTGTTATTGTAAAAAAAATACACCCGAAAATGATTATGACAAACTTTGTACCATCTATCGAGAAAGTGTGAAAGTTATGAGAAAATTATTGTCCAAACATGCTCCACATAAATGTTTCTGCGGCTACTTCAAATTGGCATTATTCTTTTCTTACCTTACCTTTCATTATTCTTACACACATAGAATAGACATTCTAAGTCACTCACTTTCCATTATTAGCATAAAGTTTTATTAATCAATACGCAGTTCTTTAAGTACATGAAATATCATAACATTTTAGTAAATAAAAATCTTCTCAATGCTCCACAGGATTGAATACATCAGTTTGGTTGCTCAATGTGCAATGTTTCTACAACACACAATTAATTTGACTTATATTTTCTTACCAAATTATAATACCCTTATTCTATTTGTGGCACAACAAACTGATAAAAGATCCCAGTGAAATACGAGTGTATGTAATGACATAATGAATATATTGACTTTTGGTCATTTAGGAAATTAGTGGATACAAGTCAAATATCGTTTGATATTTCCTGTTTATTTAATAAAATATTTTCCTATCATTTCATGAAAAATAATTGTTGCGAAATAAAATTATTGTAACCAATTAAATCAATTGATCAAATTGAGTCCAAGAATTAGGACTTGTAAATAAATTGAAATTGCAATTAGAAAAATTACGATATCAAGTTTCATAAAAAATACGAGTTCAAATAGCTTCTGTAAATATTTCATTTCGATAATTAGTCACTCAGAATAATGAATTAAAGATATATTTAATTAATTATAGTCATAACTGTTGGTCGTAAAATGTTTCAACATTAATTATGATTTAGTTCCGACTTGTTCTAATTAACAGCAATTACGCCAATTAGAAACTCGCCAATAAACAATGTTTCAATATTTTTGCAAAATAATCGATTTCTAATTATATATGCTACTTTTTAAAATTCCAACTCTACATTTTTTTTCAATTTAACCAATCTACCGTTTTGTAAATTTGGATGGCTTTCGATTATTCGGTTTCTGAATCATGTTAGATTTATTATTTTTTGATGCATGGCCTCTAGACCTCTAGTAGATAATTAGCACAAACAAAAAGACAAAAGTTCAAAAATGGTCAAATAGTAATAAATAATGACTGATCTGATACATATATCGACAGAATAGATAAATTAATGATCCTATTAGGCTCCATCTTGAATTCAAAATCTATACCAGTGCTTCCCAAGTTATTTTGACTACGAACTATTTTCACATGTCTCAATATGACCATCCAACATTAAAATCCCAGTTTTAAAATTAAAAAAAAAATGATTTAAATTTCCATTGAAAACGATAAGAAATTGTAATCAATGTTATGAACACGGTAGAACATTTGATATTGTGCTGTACTTTTGATTATCGAGCTAAAATTCTTTACTCTTATAGATTAAAATGTATAAATTATTTCATTTCTTTTTGATTAATGCTAACAATCACAAAAAAAATATTAAATTTTCAGATTAGCTGTCTTCTCTGTATTAATCGAATATATATTATTCTATCACGCCACTATTAAAATATGCTTTTCTCTGTCGAAAGATAAACCAATGCCAAAAAAAAGTCAAATAAATCGACAATCTAAACTTCAAAATTGTAGTAATCTCAATAGAAAATGTGTAGTAGGTACGCAAATCTACATTGCGGCGTTGTTGTTCTAGTCCTGGCGCTAATTTTTGAATTAATCGATATTGAAGTTAATCATTTTCAAATTTTACAGGTTATTTTACAACTTTACTCTGCGGAATCCTGGTATTTCGCGTGAGTCTAGAGCTACGTAAAAATCATTTAGGAAACTCTGATTCATACTGACAACTTGTAGGTGCCATGATTTATTATTCTCATAAAAAACTGATATTTTTTCCCAAATTTAATAGTAAATTACTTGGCAATTAAATAACCTACACACACCCACTCGCCAATGACAAAATTGTTTTAGCAAAAAACATTTCATTCGCAAATCACAAAGAGTGTTGATTTCTCACGTACTGAATACTTAATGTTTTTAAGTACACTCAGTACAGTGTTGAAGTTTTATTAATATATTTCAAATTAATAAAAAGCTTCATTACGCCGATTAGAGTATATACGTAGAACTCTTAAAAGCCCAACGTAAAATGGAAAAAAGGATTTTATCATTTAACATTTCAAAACAAATCTCGGCAAAGTGGTCATTAGAAAAATGTGTGTTTTACATGTCGCTTTAAATAAGTAAGTTAGACAAATCCTATTCTGATAATGTATATAATAGTATCCATCTAA
>JAGVSQ010000615.1:0-17097 GCA_022683975.1 Rhyacophila evoluta | reverse complement strand
AATACACTACATATTATGTTATATATATATATATAACATAATATGTAGTGTATTACGTCTGACATTCATATATATTAAATATACGTATAGTATAGTTCAACCAAACGTATTCGATATGACATAGTATTAGTACGATGTACTACAATATAACAAATTCAAATTGTGAAAATAACGTTGCAAAGAAACATTTTCTTTTCATATAATATTACATATCGATGGCTTAAAGTGCAAATTTGCTAACTAATTACTATCTTTAATATTGATAAAGATTGATTATTTTTACTATTATTTTGATATAAAAAAAAACCCTCTTTTAAATGATTTTTTTGTAAAGTTGCTTGCGACCGACGCACTTTAGACAAAATAGCGGAATTATATATATTGCAGCATAGTTCGCATAGCTCAATGAAGTTGTAAAATTGTCTAGTGGCGTTTTTTGATAAATTTGAATGACTTTTGAGTTGTCAAATTAAATGGGGCATGCGTTTAGCATGATGTTATAAGATGGCATTATTAAGTAATTATTAATAATTAATTATTATAATTTCAGCTGAAAGGTAGAATTAGCATCATTACACTTTAAACCATTGATGTACTAAATGTATATTATTAAAAAAAACTATTTCTATCTTGTAGAATGAAAACAGATAGGTTTAAAAGAGTGATTTGTTTTTAATTTTTAAATAAATAGAACGTCTCGAAACAATTGTTCATCCAAGCATATTTGTGAATTATTTTTAATTATCATCCAGATTTACCATAATTGACTTTTAAGGGCCCCGTTTGTAAAACCGAGCTGGTACTGTTTCGTGTTATCTTTCTGTACCTATGACATTTTGAAAAAAAATTGGCACCATCTGGGCGCCGACGAAGCATGTAGCACGCCATATAACTAAATTCTTTATAAATATTATTTTATTTAGCGACTAGATAAATGTCCTGTCGCGAGTTTTCATATTATTCTCATGATGGACGTATCGGTATAAGCAACACTTGTTGAGTCAACCAAGGGTGCTGGTAATATCACTTTTTTCTTTGGGACTCTTTTGAGCCATTTTTTAAATAGTCCTATTATACTCGAACATTTTGAGTAAAGTTGATAATAATCATTGTACAATACGAACGCACTTGTTGTTAATATTTTTAACTCTGAATCAATTATTGCATTTTTCAGCCATGATTTGATTTTATTTTCCAATTCACTAGTTAAAAAATTATCAATGCAACAATAAAGAAAACTTTGTGAAATATACGTTAAGCTTACATATCCATTAAAATTAGTCTTTTTAATTATGGGTGTGAATTTTTTTTACCATATCCGCTCCGAAAGTAGGGTGTATGGATCTATATATCTATAATATAAAGAGTGAAGATACTTATTACGAATGTGAAAAATGTGGATTTCCGCAATTTCAATATACAAGAGATATATTATCAAAGTTAACTTTAAAAGCTAACCAAAATTTAAAGGAGAACATGTTGATCACATTTTTTTGTTGAAAAGAACCACGTATCTTGGTTTTCAATTTTTTTTAAATAATTTTTCTACTTGTTTACATGCTAAATAGTTCTTCTGTGCAAATAAATATTTAGCATAGTGGAATATGATGACTTTGCAAATTTACCCATATACCCTTCAAATTTATTGTCAGATTTTTTCGTTGGTCTTGTCCGATTGTCTAGTTATCTCTTTCTTTCTTTACCAACAACTTCTGTCACACGATTTGATGGGAGAAAGTATTTATACGAATTGTTCGATATTAATATTTTGCGATTGTTTTATTATATTTCGTATTAAAAAAATATTTTTAACTGGTTGGTGATCCCCACTTTCGGATGCTGTGTTCTTTGAAAAAAAAATGACAAATTTGAATATTGTTCGAACAGCACGTCCGCACAAGCAGATTCCATATCATGTGAATAACCCTGTTCTCAAAAAATGTGTCTAAAAATAGTGTTTGCGAATTATTAAAATTTTGTGGGCGACTTTTATGCTATACATTTTTATGACATTATACCGCTCGAAAAATTAAAAGAAAAAAAAATGATGTAGTCATAATTATTATTAGTGTTATTCCTAACTACAAAGATATAAAATAGACAAGATTTTTATATTGTTAAGCTAAGCTATGAATCATGACATTTAAGTCAACCCACTTCTCAGACCGTTCAGTTTACTACGCAATACTATTATGAAATATTATGAATTACAAAATGTGCTAAAAAAACATTTTCCAAAACATCACCATTATCCATCATTCCTTGCCGTATCGAACCTTCGCGTATAATGTTCTATAAATAAATTAATTTTATAAATAGAGATTCAAATTATTTGCTAACTAATCATTTTATTTTATTTTGTTAATCATTTCATGCATTGTCTGTACATTTAGGAACACGTGCAAAAATAAATTTTAAATTTAGAATATCTCTCTTTACATTTTGGAACTGGTGGTGTTTTGTTTCAATTACGTAAGTATTTTTTAACCACGTCGGCTTCCTACGTAAAATATATATCCTCAACGAGGCGCCTTCGGGAATTCTCTACATCACTACAAGTTATGACAGTATGCTTTAATAGCACTGAATCCATCTGAATCTATCAACAGTACTTACGTGACCCTACGATATATTCAGGTCCATGACCAACATCACAATTGTCCAATGAGCATCTCTTCACAAAGCTATCTTACTAACTTACTAGATGCTATCCCTCATGATTTTTTTTTATTCCATCCCATAGGTCAAGGTTCATCTTGTCCACTCATCAAAAAGTATTCAATTTCCGACGTGGACCTTAAATTATCAGATATTTCTCTATCTGTGATTTCTTTAACTGATTTGATTTTTTATTTCGGAGAATTTTAATACTTGAAGTTTGACTTATATACGTGACTTTTGGTTTCACAATCACGTTTTATCCGTATTATACAATCATTTATAATTCTAAATTCGAATCCAGACATCGAATCGAATTTCAGTACGGTAATCATTACATTTATGACAGCCCAATGTGTGACAATACGCAAGCTGTACTCATAGCGTTTTGAATATCTTTATTTCTTAATGACTGCTAAACGCCACTTTTAATACAAAACAAAGTGAAGTGATTTTTTATATCTTCTATGAAATAGGTTAATAATTCATTCTAGCGAATAAAAAAAAAAAAATTCAGACATTTGTCGACAACTAGTCAACGCTACCTTCAATAGGCAAACAATACCTTTGTCTATTTTAATGCCAATTACACATTCCACGAAATCGGCTAATAAAAAATCTAATATATCATTGAATTTATCCTTTCAATGAACTACTAAATTAATAACTAATATTTATATTTTAAAAGAGATAGATTCTTTGATTTTGATATTCTGCTTAAACATCGTAATAGAAGTCGGATTATTTGCTGATATACTACCCTATGAATACTCGTATATTATTGTAATCAATTGTATTCTATGACCGTTTAGATAAGTTGACGCGATTGTGGATTACTTCGTACTCATTACAGATGCAGGAGACAGTTGCCAAATGGCTTTAGTAATTAGCTAATAATCTATGATAAAAACACTTTATTTCTAGAAATCCATATATTACGATTACATAGGTACGATAGTAAATTAAGTTACAAAATATATCATACATCTTAAGAATATTCAGACAATTATCAATTCAATTTATGTCATCATTCGGCCGCAAATTACTAGCATATAAATTATATATATATAAATTAGCACTAGGTACAGTCAGTGCCGCGCCGTGGGTAGAAAGCGCTCTTGTGCAAACATCCTTTTAACCGTTTTTATATCTTTACTAATTTATAACTTGCACATTTATAAGTTTCTACGTTCTTTCAAAGATTTTTATATAAATATTCTTATACTTGTATAGAATACTTGTTTAAGTTATGCAAACATTATATCACGTAGAAGATACTGGCAAATTTATATAATTTTTCTTATAAGAAGGCGCTCATCATAGTGAGGCGCCTTTGTGCAGTGAAAATCAAGACATTAGAACACCGCGGCACTGGGTACAGTGGCGTAACCTATCTGCTTCCAGTCACCTCGCTCTACTGATACTCTGGGTTCATAATATAGAAGAAGTATATTGATAGATTATCGTGAAAAATACCATAACAAACGTGATCACTATTTCATAAGATATACGTCACACATAAAGCTGATAGACTGTTGAGAATTATTTACAACTGATTATAGTGTAATATTTTCATTGCGATATACTTAAGCACGATACATTGTTTGTCATTTACTGTCAGATCTCAGATTGTAAATATTGAAGAATTAAAAATAAAACCACAAATAAATGTCTTAAAAAATATTGCTGCTTAACTAAATAACATAATTTTTTTTACAATCAAAAAAAAATATTCAATAATCCATAACAAACCCATATAAATATGGCAATACTTTTTTTTTTTAATCTTGCCAAAGACATAAAGTTTCCATTTGAAGTAAGGAAACAAAATTTCAGAAGAAATAAACAAGTTACTTATTTTTTTGGTTTTAGTGCATTTTTATTAGGTTTTTGCGAAGAGTTGAATGAAAATACTTCATTTGGGTCGCATGAATAATGAATAGACATTAGGTCTTACAATATAAATCATATAAGACATCTTTTTACGAAAATATTATAGTTAAGCTGAAGAAAAACCAAAATTATAGTTTTCACAATAGATTCAGGTTTAATGTGGTCAATATTGTATTCTGAGTAAAGTGCTTTGTTACAAATTATTGTCAAAGTGTCACCTAGGAAAATTCAAACGAACTGATAAAATACTTTATCCAAGTTTCAAACCATCTCTGTTTACGTCTACACTATTTTTTTTTATAATAATGTTCTCTCGAAACAATATATTATAATCCCTAAGAAATAAATATTTGTGAATGGAAAAATTCCAAATTTATAATAGCCTAACTAACAGCTACTCCTAGAAAAACAACCAAATATTAATCTGTGTCCCTGATTACCACCTGCGACATCGAGATCAGCTGTTGGCTGCTAGTTAGTGTAGATCTAACCTGCCAGTAATAATGGTCATATTTAACGAAATCACCTTGCTTATTGATACCTTCCACCTAAGTGAAGTAAGCTTAGTCAGATACAATTTTATAATTAATTTAAAAACACCTTCTAAAGAACTTTTTGCTCCCATACTTGAAAAAATCAAATTTTCCACAGGGCTTATATTACTGACCCACATTTAAAAATCAGTCTTATCAAAGTTTTTGGCTTTGCATTATCAGACAAGTAAATTTAAAGTGCTTGTGAAGTCTATAGAAACATCTACCAACACCTTACTCGTATATAAAATGTATTAAATATAGAATTATTGTTAAAACATTAAAATAAAACTCATTGATTAAATAAAATGTTTATTTAAGAAAAATAATTAGTCATATAAATTTAAGAAGTTATTCAGCAGTTGCCAATGCCTCTGCTGCAGCCTTGCGGAGTGCTATCTTCCTATCTAACCTCTTCTGTTTCTTTTCCTCAGGAGTTTTCTTAAGACCCTTCATCTTCCTCGTCTGCAATTTGGATACATCTTGTTTTCCCAAATGAATGCGTCCATGCCTCGTACCGAAGGCATCCCTTGAGAGATTCTTCTTGACAACCTTCCTCAACTCTCTTGGTTTACGGCATGCTTGTGTCATAAGGTCATCAGATGCTAGTTTTGATCGGCGTAGTGAAAAATCCATGGAAGGTCCTGAAAAATACATTATATATGAGTCAAAAAGCTATAAGAAATTAAAAAAGATTTTAAAAGTTAAGCCATGATTCTAGTAGTTCCTGCAAAATATAACTAGGCAAATGGTTTTAACTTTTTACTTAATAAATTGTCATCAATATTTCACATTACAACAAAAAACCAGAATATGCAAAATGAGATACAATAAAAAGATAGTGGCTTTTGAAAGATTTAATAACCATAGTCAAAATCATATCAAATAGACAAAAGAAAATTAGAGAAAGACACACCTCTGATCATATCTTTAATAAAATAATTTAAACACTATACCTATTTCAACCAGCTCAACTCGAGGAGTCCTCTGCCCACTTTTCTTTAGTTGTGACCTATATGAACGTAGGAATATTTTGGAATCTTGTGTTGCGGTGAAGCTGAGGACATGTTCTAGACCTTGAAGTCGGATAGTTGGAGTCTGAAACAACATGAAAGGTCAAAAACTATGTATATTCTTATATTTACATATTATTGATAAAAAAAATGGTCCCAAATTCGAGTACTCAAATATTCCTCCAGATTTGGAAGCTAATATAAACACCAGGTCTCGTATTTGCCTGGTATCAAAATTTATGTTCTGTTTTAAGCATAATAAATTTAAAATGCTAAAATGAGTCTTGTAGCAAATTGCCATGAATGCCAAAAATGTAGACATCTTTTCAATGAACCCAATAAACCCACTTCAAAGTATAAAATATGACTAAAAATATAAGAAGCACTCAAATCAATTGCAAAGTGAGCAGTGTTAGTTTCCAAAAAGACATTGGAGACCTACTTAAGAAAAAATAATGAGATAAATTTTAATAAGAAAACAACATTCTACTAAGGCCACATTCAGAGGCATCCAAAGCATTTTAAGCCTGACACATACTTAACTTTTCTGGTTTTAGAGTAGTTACTGGGACTTACATCACAATTCACTGAATATGAAATGGAATTACACAAAAAAAATATATAATCGTTGAATATTTACCGGTTGCCACTGGAACATGTCAATAAGTAGTGATTTTAGTCGTATAAGTTCTTGGCTTTGCTCCCATGCAGGGCCATTAAAAACTAAACAAGGCTTGACATATACTCCAATTTTATCAATTTTAAAATCTTCTAATCTTGTATAGTTGTCAACACCGAGTTCGATCATGTCCAGAACTGAGAAATCAAATGTCCTGCCAAGAATTATATTATGTGGCCGTTTTTTACTATGAGACGCTACACTGAACAATGCTGCATTTTTACTTTTTGAAAATCTGCAAGAAAATCATAAATTATTTTTCAGTAAACATGGACGATATTTTTCAATATACAATGAACTCTCGATTATCAGGTGTACGCAGTTATGCAGTTTGAGGATTATTCGTGCAAATAATAAGATATTTTTACAATCATAAAAAACTATATGTAGTATATCAACGCATGTTTGCATTAATTACACCGCATAAGGAATTTATTTCAGCATGCGACATAAATAAAGAAAAAACCAGGAATTCTGAAAGGAAATTGAAATGTTGGTGGCGTAAGACCTAAAAAAAACAAGAAAACCGAAAACTAAGATTTCACATTTTGCATGCATCGACTACACTTTTATATATAGGAAAATAAAAATTTGATCAACTGCGGAATTCTAAATTTCATACTCGCACCCGAATAATCGAGAGTACAGTATCCAGATCGGATTATCTGTGTTTTTCGACTATCCGGTATCCTCCTCCTGACTTGTCAACTATCACAGGATCTGCGTCGCTAGGCGCATGCGCAGTTGAAACATCAAATTAGCCTGCCAGTTGCTGGCAACTTAATCATGTGTTTTTGTGAAAAGTTCTGTGACTAACTTAATAATTACCGCTAAAATAAACGATAACTACTTGAACTATTCTCAAAAGCCATATGCGTAATAATTGCTGTTATTCAAGCTTGAACATTTAGAAATAAAATAGATCTTTAACATATTGTCTGTCAGTATAAACCAAATATAATGTTACCATTGATTTTTTGAATATTTACATAACCAGAATTATAGAATGAATTGATATTTTTCATGTACTTACTTTTCCAAAAGAGTAGCATCCTCGAATGGTGTAATATCATTTTTTCGTTGAAACATAACCACGTTTGGCTTTTTCAAAGTATATAGGTCTTTAAGAATGCCTTTAGTAATTTCTGATGTTTTGCGTCCTTGAACTAAGAATGTCAACTTTGCATCTTCTATCAACTTTGGTTCCAACCCCAGCAGGATTTTCTTTCCTTTTCGCGTGGACGCTTTCCTATCAAATAAAAAGTTGTTTATTAACAATTCGTGTCAGACATAAATTAATACCGGAAATAACTATGGAAATGTCACTCACTTCACTCTTTGAAGGAAAGGCATTTTTTTTCTTTTATTTAAACTTTTATATCCACTATTTTACGTTTTCGATAACCTAAAAGTAACTGCGGAACCGCACATGTGAAAACGCCAAAGAAGTAGCGTAAATCATAGACAACAAATCGCATCATAATCTCCTCCGCTGTCAAAATATATAATGTTGCCACTGCTCTTTCAATATGAAATAGGAACTATTAAAAAAATTAACCTTCCATGACACAAACATCACTTTTTAGATTTATAAGTGAAGTATTATTTACCGATTACTTTATGAAACATTAATTCAATCAATTAACGCATATTTTTAACAATTTATTTATTTTTTCGAAAAAAAAAGTACTTGTTAATATGTAAATAAATGTGATTACTGCCAAATTACTCTTTTTAGTTTCAGATTATTAGGCAAATTATCATAATCATAAATAATATTGTTATGCTAATGATGTCACTTGGTATAATAATTAAGTGTCAGGAAATGAAAATAATTAACTCCAATTTAAACATAGTTTATAAAGCATTCAAATTGTATTTGAGTAATAATAACTTTTTTCTAAAAATTAGTCACCCATATATATTTTTATAACTAATGTTAACGTAAATAAGAGTATTCTTATATTACCATAAGCATCATTCCACATTCAAATACAGAGTTGAATGAGTATTTCAAAATATATTACCGTACGCCTACACACAATACATTTTTCAAGTTATAAATGATTCTCTACCATCTTTATTATATTTACAATATCAAATTCATAATCTCAAGGTAAATAGTAAGTTCATACATGTTACAATCTTGATAATACAATACAATATATAACAGAAATATAGGCTATAAATTATATCATCTTAAATATAAGCAGAATAATTTGACATCTAAATGCAAACTTTAACATAAACGTTGTTAATTTTTATTTTTTGAAATCTAAGTATGATGGCCAACCCGCGGCTTTTTGTATTGCAAACAACACACATTTTACTCATGAAAGTGTTATTTTTAGTTTTTAATTGACAGAAATACACAGACTTTTGCCTGCAGCGCTATTTAGCTTCAATTGGAAAAGAGAGAAAAATCTTGCAAGAATCTTTAGTTTTTTTTTTCACATAATGTAGACATTTTTACCATACTATTCATACCACTGAGTTAGCTTACAGGATTTTTTAATATATTTTTTTAAATCTAGTAAGACGTAAGACTTGATTATGATAACAAATAAATGCTACATTATACCAAAAGAGGTTTGCATTCACTGGATAAATCCAATCAACATGAAACCATCACATGGTCGTTGAAAATGATATCCGTCTTTGCCAAATTATTAAATAAACATCGACGTCTTGCGAGATGATAGGTGAAGAGAATATTATCGCAAAATGATAACACAGCATCTCTTTATTTATATATTGACTCGTTTACCACCACATCTTGCTTGGCATAATTTATATGGCACGTCATGTCAAAGGATTTCAAATAAAGGATAGATTAATTCGATATTTTGAAAAAAACAAAATAGAATCAGGTCTTTAAAAACTTTTGTGACTAATTCGCTTAAATTATGTATTTATTTACCTCTTAATCGTGGATATTTATACAATGCTTGATCTCCTGGTCTCAAGACCTAATCACATAGTCAGCTTAAATCAGGGCTGTGTAGTCGGAGTCGGAAAAAGCCGGACAACTCCGACACCTTTTTTATTTTTTTTCTTTAATAAAAAACAATACAGAATGTGTCAAATGTCAACGAATGTATATGATTCGAAATTCTGGGACTACACTATATTAGACAAAATCTCGGAAACAGTGTAATTTATATCTCGTTTACGTGTCTAATGATTGTTTATTCTTGCTACGTCTTCAGTCATTCATCATTTAGCGGTTGCGTTTAGTCATAGTCGGTAAATTTTGAACTGACTCCACAACCTTGGCTTAGATTCACATGTGATCTTTGACAAATGTTTTTATTCTGAGCATTCGTTCTTCTTCTTCTGCCATATCCGCTCCCTATACGAAACAAATGGCTACCACGTTAC
Organism: Rhyacophila evoluta; assembly: GCA_022683975.1. Taxonomy (NCBI): domain Eukaryota; kingdom Metazoa; phylum Arthropoda; class Insecta; order Trichoptera; family Rhyacophilidae; genus Rhyacophila; species Rhyacophila evoluta. The sequence goes on along the minus strand of JAGVSQ010000615.1, from coordinate 6,940 downwards.
ACCTCCAGGAATCTCTGTCACCCGCCAGCCGCATTGCATCCTCCCAGGTTATGCCAGCTTCTTTCAGTTCTTTCGAGTACTTCATATGGATGGTACCCGCCGGTCTTCAAGGACGCCGGAATCCGAATGATCGAAAAAATAGACAGACAGTTTTCAGGCTGTCTGGAGGCATCCGAAGTACGCTGCCCAGCTAGTTATTTTGACATGCAAGACGTTCTCTTCTGCATGACTTTTAAGATGACATGAGGGTTCCCCGTCCACTCCTTTATATCTGCGTTCCCAATAAAGTCATTCCACCTCACCCCAGTACCCGCCTCGTACATAACAAGCAGGATATGCAGGATATACAGAATCCCCCCCATAGTAAACCCCCCCCCCCCCCAGTATCCGACGTAGGCATATGTATGTTAGGGAATTATTGATAAGAAATAATTGTGAAAACGCTGTTAATATATTTTACATTAAATACATCTTAAAATACCCACGCACTTACATAGAAACACCCATTTTGAAACAGAAATAGTAAAGTGCGAATGGCTAACATCTAATCTGAATAAAAAATACATGTATATATAATGACATATTTAGACAATATTAGTGAAAGCTAAAAACAATGCCTTTCTTTAATCCCAGTACGTATACATGTACGATTTACGTTCAATTTATTTTTGTAACTGATCTTTCGTATTCCAGAATCTTCAATATATTCGCCATTGCTTTGTTTATGGTGTGTGCTTGAAGTGTTATTCGAATTTTATTCGTTGTGGTTTGAAAAATTACCTCCGTAATGTATTTTTAAAATGATCATCAACTTCTAAAGATGGATATAGTGCAATTCAAAAAAAGCCGCGCGCAAAAATCCGATCCAACCCTGCAACATCCCATGGTACTTATTTTAATTGGAATTGCGTACATAATATGAGATGGATGTCACTTGATTGACGCATCCGTACTAAATGTTCCTAATAAGCACCATGTGAAAAATAACAATTCCAAAATATTGTATAACCGTTGACCATTGAACCAATGCGAGATCAGTAAACAGCATACAATACAGTGATAGCGATAACATTTTTACATGACTAACATTTGATAAGGTTTATTATTAAGTTATTTTATAGCCGTATAATACTTACAAATCCACTGTATACAACTTAATAATTCTGTTTTTACTTGAAATGTACGAGTATACAATATGAACGTATTACCAAAAAGCCACTGGTCATAAATACAGTGATTCTTAACATTATTTAAAAAAAAACAAATAATAAGGAATAAATACTTAAAAAATAAACAAACCATTTGAGACTGACTCCAGTTTACCGGAAAGATTGGCCTGACATTAAATTTGATAAAATACCGACTTTGAAATAATTATAGCTGGGACAATCAACCGAAACCCGCTACATATAACCCTATGTTTCGCTTGGCATTAAAAACAGTGGTGTGGTGTGGCCAGGGCACCACTCTATCACTTCTTGAGCCAGGGCGCCGGCCTGCTACTTTTTGACATGGAACATACTTTTCAAGCACATTTAACAAATATCGTGATGTTAAGTTTATATTAAGTAGTAAACTGATTGCTTAAATTTGCCATACACATTTTTTTAATTTTAAGAAACCATCATTAAGAAACATTTTTATACAACGAAAAAAGGGGAGGCTTCAAATTTAATACCTTTCTCATATTGTTTACTTAACACTAAACCATTGACTAAAATGGTTTATATAATTTGGTTTCGAGTTAATTAAAACGACCAAGGATATAAATTTATTTATCAACATAGTTTTTAGAGACAACACGTTTTTCAATTATTTACAGTGTACCCGTATGCTCGAAAGCTTTGGCGTCACAAAATCGATACCAATTCGTTTAGCAAATATGTCCACGATTGAATCGTTCAATCCGTGCAAATTAAGCCCGTTATATGAAATGAATTCATCGTGATCCATCACAGCCTTTTAAATCTTAACATCTTAATAAAAGCACAAATCAACATGTCTTGATCACTATATATAATATTATGTATACTTAGAAACTGGCCAATATCTGTGTATGTATTCGACTCAAAACAATGGTACAACACAAAAATGAATCATTTTACTATAACCCTTGTATATAATGTATACCTGCCAAATATTTACACCATATTTTTCTACCATAATAACGAAAAGTAATGAAATAACACAAACAGTTACTGCAACAAATAGAGCTTACATTATCTTCTACAATCCAACTAGATAAAAAAAAACGGCTTATGTTTATTATATTGACAATATTGACAATTCATATACCGTTGGTTCTGTATTTTGCAAACTTGTCTTGTCATCATGTTGTCTTATCACTATTTATGTATGTATTCTTACGCCCTATATGAGTATGTTTTCTTAAATAAAAAATATATACCGTGTAAGGATGAACAAAAATACAGCATTTTCACGTATCTCATTTAAATTTAACTGCGATAAAGTCGGATAATCAAAATGTCGAATAATTTGTAACTGTAGAAAAGATTCGAAAGTGATACGGTACAGAAATAATAGTTGGACCATTTCATGGTTTTAGTATACTTATCTAAAATGGAAGCTCAAAAAATAGAGAATTTTAAAAGTAAACTTTGTATTTGAGTATTTTTTGATGTTATCATTTTCGAATGCAATACAATAGAAAAACATTATAATACACACAGACAAATAAAATAAATGCATTAAATACGACTACAAAGTAAATAAAATGTAAAAATAGACATAAGAAAGAAAAAATCAACCATTGTTATAATAAATTAAGCCGTATGAGTTAGACAGGCCATATTTCAGTCAATAATAATAGTTTTAGCACTCGTCTAAACTCGTTCAAGTAAATATATCAAATCCGAAGTTATTTCGCAAAATTTATCATGGATATTAAGTATGTTTCATAAATTATTAGCATTTCTACATGTCATCATAGAATTTTATGATTCCGTATAAAACTACGCCGATGCAGTCGCGTGGAATGAATATGAAATGCTCAATCAAAGATGAGTTAAATATTTATTTGCAGCGGACAAAAACATTGACAGAATAAAGCCTATGATCGCCTATAAAACAATCGAACCTTAAACCGCGCTGGTTGAATAAAAACTATAGTGAAAACCTTTTTTCAATAGAGTTTATCAACTTTTTAATGGATCAACACAAGTTTGACCCAGTCAAACTTTATCGTTCAAGTGATGAGTCATCCGCCATTTTTTGTTAGTTGTCGCCAAGTTGAAACTTGATTGAAACGTGTGAACTTCAGTTAACACATTCGCTGCGACATGTATGTATTAGTATGGTGTATTGACGCCCCAGGGGCGTCTATAGCAGCGAACGTGTTAACTGTCAAGTTTGCTTTAAACTTGTCTCACCCTGCGTTCATATGATGCGTAACTTCTTTTGGCGCATATGAAAACTGACAATGTTTTTCAGGTGTACGTAATATGACGCCTAACTGCTTTAGAGGTAATTTTACAACTGAAATTGATCAGTTTCGATTGAAATGTGTGAAAAAAACTGTTTCAAGCCGTATTCAAATGTTGTTGATCAGTTATCGTCGGTCAATGAAACCTAACGTGTGAAAACTCAGTATTAGCAGCGAATGGGCATAAATAAACAAAATAATACGTCAGCAACTTCAAGCTGTTTTGCTGAACGTTTTTATTGAAATTTTAAATTCAAAAACTGTATAAAATTGAGTGATAAATATTATAAAATAAATACCTCTTTGAACGTGTTGAAAATGTATAAATTTGGTTTGACCGTAACCGTCAAAACTACGAATACAGGTATTCAACTATTATTACGTATTATAACTAGCTGCATGTGTTATTTTCAATTGTCTTGTGTAAATATTCAGGGGCGCAGCGAGCAATATACACAGCCGCATACATTTTGATTCCAACATAAAAAAAAAGGCTGTTGGTATGAATTTTCAATACAGAAATAACAATGATTTCACCAGATCTCAATAAGCTGTAAGTCATGTATTTTTTTATTTAAAATTATTTGGTTCAAAATTACCTAAAAAACATGCTATTCAGTCATATTCCTCCACTTAAAAAGTTGACTGTAGCTTTTAAGTCATAGTTCAAAATTTTGTTATATTTCTCAAGTATTCGTAAATTACGGTCTCACTTATAGCTAACTGAATAGTAACTATCAGTAAAATAATGATTTAACTGAACTCGTATGCCGGTAATAATCATAAATACTACACTTTCCCTTCAAAAGAAAATCTAATGGATATTATACTGTTTCGGACGTTGTTTTTACGCAAAAACGGCTTAAAGCTTAAAGCTTAAATCTTAAGCACATTGACAAAGTATCATCATTCTTTTATACAAGATCATCAAACCTTTCCTAGTTAAAATGACTCTATGGTGGAATATTTACGAAAAACTTGGTACCGATTTCGTTACGCCCGAGCTTTTGAACATGCGGGGTACCAAATACCAAACTTATTCACGTAAAATAATGTGCTCCGTGGCCGCTCTTTGTGCGCGTTGCACACATAGAAAATATGCATGCGGCGCCCCTGTATGATATATTTGTGATGAATAAAATGAAATACAATTGATAATACACCATGCAGAACGTGCCTACAGCATGTGGCAATGTAATCAAAATAATGCAAGGACATTCAGTAGGGAATAGTTCTCTATTATTGGATTGATAGCTTGATTACTAACATTTGAATGCAAGTCACGAACTACCAAAAGTGAGACGGAATTTTCCTTTTATTTCTAAATCTATGGTAAATTTATATACTACAATAACATATCCTTTACTCACATTTTTGATTTATTTACTTGATACATTACAGCGATGAAATCAAAACTATTTTAATGTTTCCTTACACATTTATATCGCGACATGAGATCTGAGTTTGCTTTTCGACATCTTCAGAATGGTTACGTAATAAAATATAATTACGTAAAGTAAGTATAAAATGTCTTAATATTAATTTCTGTGTCAGTGTGAGCACTTCAATGTATGCGCAGATGTCTTGTGAGCACTTGTCATGTGTGCGGTTGTCTATACGTGCACTTGTCATGCGAGCACTTATCATATGAGCACTTGTCCGGTGCGCAGTTGTTATGCGTGTATTTGTCTGGTTACTCTTCATAATAACTACTCATGAACAATTTGTATAACATAAGATAAATGTGTCAAAAAAAAAGTAATGATAGACCAATACAGAACAATACGATTACTCTGATATCGTATACGTGCATTAAAAACTATTTGCAAATATGAGTCATTCGATGAGAATAGGTTAGAATGTTAAAACAACAAACTTGAAAAAGTTTTGAATTTAAAATTGATCAATCAATATTGAACATTATTACTCGATCGTTTTCTTTGATAATATCGATATTCAATATATTCGTGTTAAGCATTTACGGTACAGTAAGGTATACTTAATTGAAAGACAAAGTGAAAGCAAACGCTAAATATGAATTGACTTTCACTGGTAGTCAATAAAACGCGATTATTTTATTAATTAAAATAGCATTTATTTGGCCACATTAATTATTGGCAATACATACCAGTGAGAAACAATTCAATGAGTCCATTTATTAGTTTCTGCCATATCGTTGTCAATCATCTATTGCCAGGTCATGATATTGTTGGGCAATCTGGATTCAGAACCATCCTTTAGTGATAAAAGAATGTTGATACCTTGCCCTTTTTCTTTATTTGATTTCAGACAAACAATAATATCGGTAGATACGTTAATTTCCTAGCACCCGAATAATTGAGAGTAAACTGTAATTTTATAATGTATTAACATAATTATTAATTAAATAAATTAAATTAATGCATTTATAAATGTTCTTATCTAAATTCAATAAAGATATTTGGAATTAAAAGAATTATGTTCCTTAGATTTAAAAAAAATGCGTGTATCCATCAATCAGTGTTTATATTTATAAGAAGTTTATGATTTCTCTCTACCTTCCATGTGTTATTGCGCTTCATTTAATATAATGCGCGTACGTCATAGTTGTCTCCGAACAAATATATACACCAACCATCGAGATGTCATGATTTACTGCTCTATGACTTTTTAAAAACACTTTACATAATTATTTTTGATTAAAAGTCGATAATGATTATTATTATTATTATTATTATTATACATTGCATTAGTTGTATGAAATTAGAATCAACACACATGTTAACAAATAATCAAACGCACACAATTAAATTGATGTATTGTTTATCTTAGCGCTTATACTTGTGTGGTCGTGTTACTATGAATACCATATAAGACCGCACCGTGAATATGAGGCGCTCTTGTGCAAAAAAGAAATTCAGCGCCCAGAGAGACCTATACACATACAGACATAAATAAAAGATTTGTTATGTCTGCCCTGAAAGTGGAGCATATGGATCTACACAATATGAAGATTTCCACTTAGAAAGTGGAGTGATTGGATCTCCCCAATGTAAAGAATTGTCTTGGCAGATTATTTTTCACGAGAATTTTTTGTCAGTTCCCCAATCAATCCAGCTAAAAAACCAGTAAATATGAGAATTGAGCCCGCATTCCCTAGATGCTAGGCGGGCATCCTGACCTTTGCAGGCTCGACACCCACATATATCCGATTTGTAAAAATATCTATATGTACTTTTTACAAGGTCATGATTTTTTTATTCAAAGTATGGAAGATATTTTTTATTATAATTATAGAAAGACATTTGTCGATGTTATCTTTTAATTTCTTCTTTTATTAATTAATCACATAATTTATCGTCAGATTAAACGATTTACTTTTTTACTGTCATTCTGCTAACGGTCATTATCTTAAGTTAATTTTTATTCCAAGGTAACCTTCGTTCTGATCCGGTGAATGTAACATAGTATGTTATATGTTCGCTTACCGCCCACATATAATGTAGCCTGAAGATGCCG
>JAGVSQ010000614.1:23791-36796 GCA_022683975.1 Rhyacophila evoluta | reverse complement strand
TAAAATCAATTTCCATCAAGCACCATCAGTCGAAAATATTAATTATTTAAAATATCAGATAAAATTAATGTAATTTATTACATTATTATATCTTTATTCAGACCGCTTGATTACTACGTTATATGGAAATCGAACCCGCAATCTCCGGCTCCAAAATCCGCATGCACGTTTTCGGCTACCGGAACGACAAGAGACAAAAAATATTTATTTTTTTTAATGATTTTTTTTTATCTTTTGAAATGTTTAACCTTTGAGAGATTGTTTGAATTGAAACTATTTTTTTTTTGTAAAAATAAGCTTCGCGTTACAATTTTTATATTTTGTTTGAGCGCACAGGAAAAGCGTAAAAACGATAAAAATCTATCAATTTAATACATTTTTACAACGAGAATTTCATACTTACTTGACAAACCAATGACAAGGTGACATTATTTGAACTCGTATCATCCAATATTTGGTTTTATCAGATACACTTTGATATTTTCATCAATAATTGTACACGGCAACCAATCCAGTTATATGAAATATTCAATTATTAAATATGTAATAGTAGTGTATTCCACTTAAAACCTTAAGTGTTTTTATGACATTGATTTCAAATTAATGTATTCTATTGATTGGCGGTCTTTATTGGAAATTAATTTTAAAATAAAACTATTTTAAATTTGTGAAGTTATACACTGATCTGATAAATCACCCTATTTTATTTTATCTATTATCATAATTATTTACTGAATTCCGAACTTATCCGATTTTATACGAACAGTAACGATGAATATTTACTAGGGTTAAAACATCTCCCCAGTAGCGTAATTGGTAGCGTGCGCGACTAGCAATTCAGGTAATGCGGGCTCGATTTCCCATCTGACTTTAAAAATAAAGGACTGATTGCCCATTAGGCTGAAAACAAATTCTCGTGAAAAATATTCTGTCAAGACGTCTTCACATTGCGGAGATCCATATACTCTACTGCAGTGTATTTTAAATAAAATTTCAGCCGATTTCCGCTTTCGTCAGATTGGCAACATCTATTGAAACGCTTTTTTTTATTTACATCCATATTCGTTTGGTGAAATTACAATTTTTATATTTCTCTCAGAATATGCCTGACATAAATTTTGCTCACTATAAAACGTTCTCTCCATGTCTCCCCAGTAGTGCAGTTTGTAACGTGCGCGCCTAGCAATCCGGGAAATGCGGATACAATTCTCCATCTATCGGATTTTTAAAAAAACTTAAGAATAGAGGACCGGATACCCATTGGATTGAGTATTTGTCTGACAAACAATTCTCGTGAAAAATAATCTGTGGAGATCCATATACTCCTCTTTTGGGGTGTATCTTCACACTGTGCAGATCCATATTCACCACGTTGGGAGCGAACATGGTAAGTATATAAAATATGAAATTGAAAAATCTTGTAAAAATAAGGTGATATACCGACGCACTCTATCAAAAAAAACAAGCATTTGAATTAGGTTAATTGTAAAATATTATTAGTTTTAAATTTGGTAAAGTGGAATTACATTAATACAGTTTCGTTATATATCTTATTTATAACTATAGATTAATTTCATTCGTAAATTATTAAGTTAAAGAAATACTAGACAGAACCTCATATTTATTTCAAATAATATTATTCGTTATTGAAAGTTTCTCAAGGATTTTTCGAAACGTTTTTATGTCAAAGAGAAAAATTATCTTTTACTGCACACATTAATTCAATATTACTCTTACATCTAGTTTTTTCACGGTATTTACATTTCCTTTTTTATTTAACTTGCGTTATCGTCTTAACGACACCACAAAATTTCTATTTGTGAAAAAGTCACCCTTAGTACATATAACCTAACAGTTTTCCCCTCTCGATGTTCTATCGGAAGGAATTTTAAGGGTCGCCTCTGACGTATTAATAAGCCTTATAAATATTAATGAGCGCGTCTGCGTAAATATCTCAGCCTGTAGGGATTATTGTAATTTCATTGAATACCCTAAAAGCTTATTGCCTATATAATCAATACCATCAAATAATAACACACTACTTTGAGGTGTAACGGCGTGTTAGGGAATTTATTGTTTTATTTTCTTATCTAACGGAACGTTATCATGGGGAAAATAACTTTTCATTCATCTTACATCGATGTCAATATAAAATTCTTCGTTTACCTTTGCACTACTCGTCTTCCTTTGCGTCCATATATAATATGACATTATTTTTATTATTCCATATATGTCTCGTCGTGCGCGCTTTGTAGCTGTAGGTTTCATAGATTAAAAAAAAAAATTATGCAAAACTTAATGGTCAATCAATGAGACAGTTGACTGAAAAAAAATTATCACAAAAAACTGTAACAATAAGTATTAATAATGTGATCATTCACACATTTGACTGTTTAAAGACATTTTGGCAGACTATCTTTATGAGAATTGCTTGTCATACAATTACTTCTACATATTAAGATTTTTTAAATGCAGGAGATCTGGGAATGAAGCTCGCACTTTCTGAATACGAGACGCGTGCACTGATTATTACACCAGCGATTCTCAACCTTTTAAGTATGTGACGTCTTTTTAGTTAGTTTAGTTAGTTAGGTCTCTTCGAATCTTGAGATTACTATATTCGTTCAGACTTTTTTGTTTGTAATTTACACTTTCATACTTAGTAAATCGCATAATGTATATTGTCTGTGCCTACCCTGGAGTTTGGTTTGCTTCCCTTGGAGGTTTTTATGGATCCCGATTGAGAATCGCTACTCTACACTATCGGGAATTTGTTAGATAAATCTATTTGTACGACCCGGAATAGACATTCGAGTATTTTTTTTCCAAATCAAATTTAGTAGATATTTTGCATTCATTTTTTTTATTAAAAAGTTTGTCAAAAATGTAAAATATGTACTAGACTTTCTAGGTATTTAAAGTTGACTATACACTTTAATTAAAAATGAATTTTAATATTATCAAGATGCTATAAATAATTAAAAATACAACTAAATTTATAAAACCATACAATTGAATTTTTAAAATAAAATAAACGTCAACTGGTTTTGTTAAAAATAAACATTGTAAATCTGCTGTCTTGAAAATTTGTCTCTTGCATAGTTACATATATCTTTATACAAATATGTATACATATAAATATGTAAATTATATAAATTTAAAAAATATATACATTTTCGATAAGCTTCATTGCAATACGATTATTACACGAAGCCTCAAGGAAAGCTTGTCGTCGACGAATCTTTTCTCTTCTTGCTAAGTCATACTGAAAGCTTACAGCTTTGGAAAATGCATTTTTTAAATATTATTATAGGACACTAGTTAAATAATAATCATACTCATTAGTTTTTAAAGACGTTCCTCAGTTTTTTCAAGCGCAGACTTGCCTAAATAAAAATAAATGGTTACATTGTATTATATGCTTTGCTGATATTTTTTTCATTCTATGTATTTATATTCTTATTAAGCTTGTCTTTTCATAGTTACAATACACCGTTAATCACTGCAAGTGAGAAGCACCTTCAATTTTATTATGAAATTCAAAATATATATATTTTTTTTGATTTAAAATATTTTCAAATACTTAAGTATTATACATTTGGAAGCCGCTGTTTTGGAAGTGACTTTTCACTCCATGTCGCCGATAGAAATTGTTTTCTTTAAAACCAACATAATAGTTACAGTAATATGATAAATTTAATATTTGAACTCGATGAAACAACGTTTTAAATAATTAATCTTTTAGAAAACATATCCATCTTCAAAAAAAATATATATCTAGTCATTCTATCGGAGGTTTTGCTAGAACCAATTCCCGCTGATGCAATTTGCATATGTAATCTGAATGGGATAAATCACCCGCTGGCAATTATCAACCCTTTCTGCAGGCTTCACCGCCCTGCCCTTAAATCAGTTGAGTGGAGTGCACCGGCCTAGTGAGGATTTAGCCCAAACCACCCTCACATGGTATATTTAGGTAACATGGATTATACAAACGTTGACATGTTTCTATAAGTATCTATTTGAAACATTCTCTTTAATCTTTTCTTGATACTCGTATCTTTATGAGCAATAAACACTAAAATGTATTTTTTGAGTATTTTTTGATATTCTTTTCATAATACAAATAGTCAAATTGAAAACACAGGCCTCAGTCGGACAAGTCACAGTTTCAAATAGAAATTTAATTGAATTTTATTCAGAATCCATTTAACAGAGTATATATTTGTTAAAGCTTTATAGAATATATTTTTATTTAAAATAATGCATTTAAAATTGTTAAAATTATCATCAACTTGCCAGTCTATACTGTTACATACGTGAATAAAATTTTATATCTTCATAGGTTTTGTGGATTAAAAAATGAAATATATATAAATTCTTAATATGCTACAATAGGTGCTAGGTACAACTATAACTTGTTACAAAATATACATCCTCGTGAAAATCAAATATTAATGATTAGGAATATTGTATATTAATATTTGCTTGCAAAGTGGAGTAAATGGATCTATCTACACAATGTAAAAATATTAGATTTCGTATGAGTATGTAGATTTCTACCATGTCTAGGCAGATTATTTTTTTTGTTTTTTTAGACTTGCATTTTTGGATTTTTTTAAATCCAAGAGATATCGGAACTGAGCCCGCATTCTTTGATTTGCAAGGCGTGTACGCCAATTTCCTTCTACGCTACCAGGGTGACATACATTATGAAAAATAAAACATTAAAAAGGACCCAAATATTTTTCGGTTTTTGTTTTTACACATTTACTGTTGTAAGTTTCACAAATTTAGTCAGTGATATATTTAAATTTGTTAAATTTAATTAAATTAAATTTTTTTATCATTATTACTCATGCATTACAGTTCCGATAAGACCTCAGTGTTGCATATAATAATCCCATGTCTTTCGCATCCCTTCGTTTGGGCAACCAACCCTTATAAAACGTACGCATTAACAAAGCCGCCCCCATTTGGTAAATCATGTCACATGTGAAATATTTTAATGCAGTAGGGTTAAATTACGAATTTCCAGCAAAGTATCTAAATTTTATAGTATTTATTCAATTATCAAAAATTAAAATATCTGATAGAATAGAAACTTAAGTGATAAAAACCTTGACATAATTAAATACTTCATAGATAATGCTTGTATTTAATCAATATTTTACTGGTTCATTTGACAAAACACATTTTACTAACTTTTATAACATTGCTAACTTTTCATTTTGCAATAAGCTGATTTTTGAAACATATGGATCTACAAAGTGTAAAAGTACCTGCTTCAAAAAATGAGTATATTTATCTAGACGATGTAAAGATATATCTCAACAGATTATTTTTCAGAATATTTGATTGCCAAACAATTACTCAAGCCCATAAGGAGTAGGCCCAAAATCATCGGATTATTAAAATATCCAGCAGAAATGGGTATTAAGCCTGCATTCTTCTGATGCAAGAGGCTCTCGGCTATCACAAAAATGAATACCAATTTTTCATCGCAACTTTCCAGTAGTAATTCCAAATAAACAGCAACGGGTACATCAAATAAAATTTCTTCGAACATCAGATCACCCAACTTAGTGAGAGTGATTTTATTTGTTATTTTATAATTTTCCAAAACAAATCCTTATAATTTTCTCAATTGGTACAGTTAAAAAACTATTTTTAATTATATTCTATCCAGTCCTGCATCCTATTTAATTTAAACAATGTAAATCTGCAGTATACAATATTTTAATAATAATGTATTTTTGTATAATTTGCAGACTATTAATTATCTAATTAATATTTTCGACTGATGATGCTTACCAGTTTTAAATAATACAGAATTTATTAATTATCTATATTCTATAATATTAATATAAATAATATGTCTGACTACTTTTTGTTCTGTTCAATACAACTTATTTACTTTAAGTATTTCAACCAAACCGCATGTTACTTACGGTACAGTGTTTACTACAAAGATATTCTTTGTACTTAAATAGTTAATCAACGTAATTGAAACTAGGGTCATAAAATGACCAAACGCACTGCATTTTATGCGTTTAGGGGTTTGTTAAGTAAATATTCAACATGAATTCAAAGCTTTCATGTTTGAGCTTTACTTTTTTTACGACCAAAATATAAAACATTAAAAATGCTTCTTAACGTTTAAATATTTAAAATACTGAAGTTTGAAGTTATCAAGCGAAGCAACATAGCAAAGTCGGGTTCAATGATTTTATAAGAATTTATCATTTACTATCTGTTAATTTTTATGTTTAGAGTTAAACTGAATTAAAATGAAACCTTTTTAATGGGCTTAAGAACATTAGAACTGCAAGAGTAGATTTCGTATTAGATTGAGCCATTAGCTGATTACCGATTCTGTTTGAATAATCTATAAATAAAAGTCTTGAGATTCTGGATATATGCATCGCTCATGAAAAAGCAATGTCTCGTATAACACACCGAAAAAATAACTCTCTTTATTCACAATTTTAAAGTGAATTTCCGTATGTTTTTTCTTCTTCTTATACCATATTTGCTCTCAAAGTGGAACATATGGATCTACACATAGTGAAGATATCTACCCCGAAAGTGGAGTATATAGATCTCCACAATGTGAAGACGTCTTGACAGATTATTTTTCACGAGAATCGTTTGTCAGACAATTGGTCAACCCGATGGGCATCCAGTCCTGCAATTTCGAATTTTTAATATCCGACAGATGGGGAATCGAACTCGTATTCCCCGGATTGTTAGGCGCGCACGCTACCAACTACACTACCGAGTTTTTTATGCCAACATTAAAAGTATTACTTAATTTAAAATTAACATAAAAAAATATATGGAACTTTCTGTAATTTCAATGATAAAAGATAGTTTTTTTCTGTGAAATTTGTATTGTATGGCTTACGAGGTATTGCATTATCATGAACAATATAAATATGTTTATATAGTATTTATGGACATCTTTATATCGAAAAATGTGCATATGAGGAAACAAATAGTATTATCTAATCGAGTTTATAAATATGCAAGTAAAGGTGGAACGCGTCGATAAATATATATAATATTTTTAAAACACTAGGTTTGGCTGTTAGCCATTCACTCAATTGCATTTGTGAACAAATGTACACTAAAGGTACTTTTGTTATTTTTTGCAACGTTCTTGTTAATTCAATTATCACCTCAGGTTGATTCACAAGCAAGCACACGTATCTAATTAACCACAGTAACCTACAAATCCGATATTAATTTAGTTAGATTGATAACGTACTGTGTTTTTTAAACTATAATTTTTCTTTCGATCTATATTCAATTATATTTATTTTTTTCAATTAATCGCCTCGCAATTTATTGAAAGTATATTTTTTTTCCCTCCAACAACCACCTAACGGCATTCCATAATAGGAATAATTAACTACAGCCATTAAAGTTGCGGAACTTCCAAATAAACATTGCGGTCTACTCGGGCAAAGGAATAAATACTATGAGAAACATTATATGGCTTTCAAATAAACTTCCCCCATGGCAAAAACTTATACACGCTGTCCGAAAACTACACAAAAATACCAGAGTATAGTTTTAGTACATACTAACTAGTAATAGCTTACTTTTAATATGACTTTTTCATTGGTTTTTGTACTATTTTATACGATGTACTTATAGCACAATATTTCTTTTATTTCACTATAAATGGTTTAGTCGGATCAAATAATATAAATATAAACATATTTTTTTATTTTTACCTTTTTATCATTATATATATAAGTATAAATAATAATATATGTAATTTATAATTATACATTCGGTCTATTGCTTGAAATGCATTTAATATGTCAAATATAATGATTGTTCAGTTTATATGACTGCTTTTTTTCATTGAATACCTGGCTATATTAGAAAATATTTATTGACGAGCTTTATGCGTATAGTTTTGTAATTTTTTTATTATTTGTTTTAAAGAAAATAATATTTTAGAGAACTTTCTGAATGCAAAATATCTCAGATAAGCTCTTCTTGTATTAGGTTATATACTATATAGACCCTATATAATATATATATATATAGTATACCATGTTTGCTCCCAAAGTAGAGCATATGAATCTACACGGTGTGAAAATATCCACTCCAAAAGTGGAGTACATGGATCTCCGTAGTGTAAAAACGTATTGACAGATTATTTTCATGAAAATTATTTGTCGAAACGAGACTATTGCTCAACCCAATGGGCATCCATTCTTGCATTTTTTTAATTTTTTAAATCCGACAGATGGCGAATCAAACCTGCATTCTCCAGATTGCTAGGCGCGCACGCTACTAACTACGCTGCCCGGGAGATATAATATATATAAAAGAGTTGGATCTCTTTTCATCCGATAAATAAGGCACTTAAATGTGTTTTCTGTTAAATATATATCGATTCTTAAATTATAGCATATGGATCCACACAGTTTGAAGATATTATCCACTCCAAAAATGGAGAAGTATATATACCTTTACAGTGTAAAAACATGTTTTGACTGATTATTTTTTACGAGAATTTTTAATCAGAAAATTTCTCAACTCAATGGGCGTAGAGTCCTGCATTTTCAAAAATCCAACAGATGTGGGAATCGGACACTCATTCCTCGGACTACAGGTGAGACACATGTACATACATTTTGATTAACAATCGTTTATATTGTCAGATGAAAGACATCATTGTGAACCAAGAGCAAAATTAGTTCTAATCCTGTTTATCCATTTTGACATTCAAATCTTATGCACAAAATATCTCTTCAAACCTGAAGGTAATGTTACACCTGTCCGACAACAGTGATAATTATACTTACTAAAAATTGTAAATAAAGCTGCCATATTTCTACAAGACTAAATGAATAACAGTTAAACCAAACTTTGAATAAACTTATTACCTTATACCTTACAGGATGTTTGAAATTGGCCACACTATCAGGTTTCCAGTGAGTAATTAAAACAGGATATGCAACAATGCCAATAGAAACTTTGTGAAATGTTGTTGAGCCAGTAGTTACTTGTAACAATAAGTGTTTGAACTATTATATTTTGAACCATAAGTAGTTATAGACATCAAAGGTAACGTGTATTTATATCTTGATATATAAATTAACTTAGTGTTAAAACTTTCAGTAAGTTTTCTTTGCTGAAGCTTTTGCTGTATAAATTACTCCAACTAACTACAAATCAAAGTTTTCTTTGTTCAATTCCTAAAAAAAAAATTTCAAATCACTTTTTGAGGATTAATAGTCATCCGCCTTGAAATTACGGGTTTAAATAATATTGTTTCCACCAGAACATCTAAAGTACTGTATCGGATAAAAAAAAAATGTGAACATCTTCTAATATATGTACTTATTATTATTATCGTGTAGATAGATATATCTATCAATACAGTCAAATCCCGCCATAGCGAATACCGAAATAATGAAATTTACAGTATGACTAATATAATATAATATCATATTATGACGGTGGACCGAAAAAAGTATATTTCTATTTTACATTATTTTATTATAAAATTTCAGTATAACGAAACAAATCTGGTGGTCTGCTTTAACGAGATTTTACTGTATACACACAATAGTATCATAAAAACTTTAGTGCAGTATTTCTGAACTGCTGGCAAGCGGGACATTAATAATTTGAATAGTTTTCTTTTACCTAATATTGCTTTTACAAAATTCAAGAAGTTTTATGATCAAACATTAATTTCCTGATTAAACTTTTACTAATTTATTGCTGATTATTTCAACTAATTAAAGGTTATTTTAAAAAAAATGTCTTAGTTTTTTATACTTACATAACCTTAAAACTTTTTATTTTATTTTGAATTTAAATAATTAAATAATTACATATTTTTTATTGATTGTTATCTAAAAATATAGTCAACACTGCGTATACTCTATAAATAATGATTTAAATTGTTGTTTTAGTGGTTTGTATAATTTATAAACTTTTTCAAGTTGTGCACTGATAATAAAATAAATACTATTAGCGTGTGCCAACCGATGTTTTAGAAAGCTGCTCATGGGACACCTTCAGCACTTCAAAAAAATCCTTCACGTTCGTTTCCCAATAGTATACGCATGCATAACTTTTTTTAAAAGAGACAAAAGTAGAAGCTGGGTTAGTGGGAAACTTTAAATACATTTTTGTTACATAATACTACAGCCAGTTCATAAAACAGGATTCTGTGAATTATATTGTTCTCTGAATTGATTTGTAGTCACCGTGCAAATACTGAATCCTTACAATACTGAGGGGTGACCTCCCATTATTGTTTAACGGTACACATACGGCGGCCACTACTTAATGTAATTACGTACTGAAATTGGAGTATTAGCATATTTATAAGTCTTAGCGGGGGCCACTTCACGGAGCGCTAAATCACATGTCCCGCACGGTGCAATAAATCAGGGCCACCGCATGCATCAGGGTGCAATAATAATATATACGAAAGCAAACTTAGAAATACCAATTAAAACTTTGCTTTTTAGACTTGGTTTAGTGCACTTAGTATTTTTGTTAGGAGAGCTTTCGAGGAATTGTCACGAAAAATGTCTTGCTATGATTAATTGACAATACAACTTTATCGTAAACTATTAAAGCTCAAAGATTTTATAACGACAGTTATACTTATACATTAAATAAAATCACTTTATTGAATATTTAAATTTACTTTCACACAACATGAATTCAGAAACTTAAATAAATAGAGAGCTGCATCTAATAATTAGCGATTATCAGCGTAGTTCGTGTTATTGAAATTATCCACTTTTTTACACCATCCTCGTTCCCAAAGTGGAACATATGGATCTCCGCGGTGTGAAAACGATCTTGACAGATTATTTTTTCACGAAAATCATTTGTCAGAAAATTGTTCAACCCAATGGTCATCTAGTCCTGGATTTTCAGATTTTTAAAATTCAACAGATGGGAAATCGAATCCGCATACTCCGGATTGCTAGGCGCGTACGCTACCAACTACGCTAAATGGAGAGATACTTTAGTTTTAACGTACATGCATATTACTCGTAACAAAATAATATTATACAGCAACATACGTAAATATAAGAGATGAAAAAAATACAATATCGCTTAATCAAATTCCATACTCTCAACGTCATAATAATAAATATTAATAGTAACATAAAAAGTATATTTCGCATTTATGATAATATAAAAAAACTTGAAATGGTTTTAACTGTTTTCAAATTTCAGCAGCTCAATAAACGTAATAAAAATAATCTGTCGTTGAAAAATCATTCTGTCCTGAAAATTAGACTAACATTTGTCAATAAATACCCTTACACAACATGGAGCATTTAAATATCCACAACTTGTTATCTTTCTTGGCAGATAAAAAAACATTATTTTTACGGAACTTAAACATTTACGAATTCGTGGTTCGTTATTTTATCTTTGAAATGGAATACCTATCGCATCAATTTGTTTTTCTGAAACGTCCAAATATAATATAAACATGACAAATACGAGAAACGATCTAAGTCTTGTGTGAATTACCAAATATATTTATTTTTTCCAAATAAAAATAACAGACCCTATTCCAAATATTGCCGATATAATATAATAGACTTGCGTGGGTCTACTCAAGGCCCTTTGCGTGGAATATAAAATATGTTATAAATTATCAGATATTTTCTTGAAATATTTACATATTACGAATTATCAAAGCATTAAGTATGTATAAAGTAATAATTTAACTATCCATTCTGAAAACACGTTACACAATTACATACAACCTTAATAATGTTACATCACTTTCTATGTTAAAATCCCTGTTGGGTTCACTCTGTTATAATGCCCTCTTAATCCTATTAGTAATTTTGCGTAAAATATAACAGATGGTGCTGCATTCATTAATTCCACCAAAGATGAGACACCCCCAATCAGGGGTCGGAAATCAGTAATCAACAACGATGATTTATTTTTTACCATGTTAGCTCTAAGAGTAGAACATATTGATTTCAACAGTGCAAAAATGACCACATCAATAACACAACATTTTATGTCCAAACCCTTAATCAGTGATAATATTTCTCACTAATAATCTAGGAAATTTAATAAACAATAGACTAGATTCGATCATTTGTATTACTATTCATAAATAATAAAGCCTATGGATCTTTGTACCGTCTATATAAGATTTTGTATGTAGCATAGATGGTAGTATACGTGCTTTGTAGCCGGAAATTACGAGCTTGATTCCCAAAACTGAAAGATTTTTAATATGTCAAGTGATGTAAATTTGTATTTCTATTGAATCTTCCATTATTAAATGATCAGCTAATATTTCCCAACAGTCCATTGCTGTATCCAGTAACTTATTAGTAAACGTATGTATAACAGGCTATTTTATAATTGATTAAGTATTGTTATATTTCCTAATGATTGTAATTATAATTAAATAGGTTAAACCTAATAGACTAATGATTTTTTTTTTTTTTGGTTATTCTTAAAACATAATTAAATAGGTTAATTCTATAGTAATATATTAGGAATATTTTTGTTGTTCTTTTTTAATACTCCTATTATTATTTTCACTAGTGATATTTACTAATTTCATACTATAAATAGTAAGTAACAATAGGATTTATTGGTAGTATGTTATATGTTTGCTCACTGCCCACGTCTAATTTAGCCTGAAGATGCCGGAAGGCGAAAATTGGGTCGCTAATAGTGATCTTACATATGGAAGTTTACCAGTTTTAAATAATTTAGAATTGAAAATATTAGATTTTAAAAAACTTTCACTGTCCAAGGAAATATTTCTCAAAACCGTTGAGTCTCAGAAGGTCCGTAAAATATGTTACATTTTAGTTCCCAAGATATATTTCTGTATTTGAAAACTTGATTTAAAGATTATTTTTTTTAAATACAGTAAATGTATATAAACGTAACAACAATAAACAGATGATTACATTAGTAACAATAATCAGTCTTTTTTTATTTTAAATATATTATATTTAA
>JAGVSQ010000614.1:0-23781 GCA_022683975.1 Rhyacophila evoluta | reverse complement strand
AAATAAATATAATGATGATATATATAAATTTATATTAGAACGTAAATTCACTGGTATTATTTTTTTAAAAAAATGACAATTCCAACTCAATTAAAAACTTTCTTAAATGTTTCGCTGTTCTAAAGTTTTGCAAACCTGACTCTGGCCAAGTAGTTAAGCAAGATTCTTTTAATGAAGGGATACAATTTAAATATTTTGCTTGTATAAAACAATTTTATTTAACATCGCCCCTCGATTCTCGTTATTTTCTCATAGAGGGTTGAAACACCAAAAAGCCATCAACGCCAAATATTTTCCTAAATAAAATAACGATTTTAGATTATCGAAAAAAAATCTCTACAAAAGTCGACAAATACAATTGACCAATAAAGAAAATATCAATTCTTTTATTATTTTTAAAATAATACGAAATTATATTCTGTACTTTTTATTAATAAAACAATTAGTTTTATAGTATATATTAGCATATTTTTAACCGACAATTACGTCCATGAAAAATATATTTTCATACCATGTTCGCTCCCAACGTGGAGCATATGGATATATACAGTATTAAAATATCCCATTTAAAAGAGGAGTATATGGCTCGCTGCAATTTCAAGACGTCTTGACAGATTATTTTTTACGAGAACTGTTTGTCAGAAAATTACCTAACCCAATACGTATCCAGTCCTGCATTTTTGGATTTTGAAAAATCTGATAGATAGGTAATCAAACCCGCATTCCCCGGATTGGCGGGCACGTTACCAACTACGTTACCGGGGATGTTTGATGTATTTATTATTAAAAAATGATCATTTTAGTTGACGATCGAGTATATACACGATAAGACAATCGTTTATTATTTTAATTGATTGAAATTTAAATAAAAAAAAAACTGTATTGATAATCAGAAATAGTTTTACACGATGCAATATATTGACGACAGTATCAGATCTTAGCTTATGAATGTTTGATTAAAAAAAAAGTTTTTATACTGATCATGTGTAGACGTATTTAAAGACATTTATTTTTCCATGTGTTCCAAATATTTATTGTATTAGTCCGAAATCATTTTTTTTTTTTTAATTTTAATACGGTTTTAATTTTACTAAAATACCAGGAAACGCCCTACTTTAGTACATATTATTTATATTTATATAATGTCGAATTGTTTAAAAAAATTAACAGTTATATTAGACAAAGATTATTGATTTTTTAAGTAAAGTTGTCTTTTCGTGAATTTCTTTTACGCGTACATAAAATATTATTTTAATATTTCAACATCGCTTAAAAATCGGATTCTTAGAAGTTGGTATCTTTTAAACGATGGCTTAATATCAGTCTGCGAACTTAATTATTGTCCTTTTTAAGGCTATAATTTCAAAAATCACCCTTTTTTGATTTTCATTTTACACTTCAATAGAACCATTTAGAAAAGTTTTTCAAACTTTAAGTTGATGTAATAAAGACAGCCAAACTTAAAATATTAGACTTGATGTCTACGAGCATATTAAAATTTGCGCTCAAAGACTTATTAAAAAAATATTCTAAAATGTTACTTTTGACGTGGCTTTTTTACAGTTTTTTACATTTCTGAAAATTATTTCTTGGAAATTATTAAATATCGATAAAATTTATTTAATTTAAATTCAATTTTGAAAATACATCTGTATTAACCTGAAATACTTTGCTAAATTTTTTGCTGCCGATTTTCAAGACAAAGTCAAAATGTCTCAAAATTGTGATTTTATTTAAATGATTTTTTTTAGTATATTTTTGATAAACTTTAAATTTATTTAAATATGTCAGATTATTGTTTATTCAGTTTTGTATACATTTAAGACAGTTTAATCAAAAATAAATAAAATGAACAATGTTCAAAAACCTTCTCCTGAAAAATTGTCTTTCGCAGAATTACTTACTTAATCTAAATAGATAAGTAAATATAATATGAATAAAGCAATGAGAATTTTGTCTTAGGCGGAGTTTTAGATTAATATCTATACTAGGCTTGACTTCTGCCTCTTGCGTTAAATATGGGTTATACAAGCAATAATTTAGTATGAGCACCTCCTTAACTAAGTTTTTCAACACTACCACCATAAAATGTAGAAAATAATGTTAGTGGCCAGCGTACGAGAAAGAATTTTGAATACAAACTGTATCAGTCTCTTTATAAATTCAAGTAAAATGTACTCTAAATTCCAAACAAATTTCTTAATATAAAGCGAGTATAATGTATACTTGCTATTCATTTATATTATTCCATAAAAATAACAATAACAGCAGCTAAATATATTGACAATAGAAAAAGAAAAGAACTTAACTCACACACAACACATATTACAAGAGGCACAAAAACGTTTTTTTTTAAATGGTTTTATGCCAAATTGAAAATATTAAATAGACACAACTAGGGCCGTCCGATAGATTATCTCAGTGTCTCATGTCCTTAGAATGTCGCCCCTCACGAGTGATAAAAATTTTGATTTCTTATTTTTTTTAAGTCTTGCACATAAGTCATACAAAAATATCGCAACTTCAGATAATTTTGCCGCCTCACAACATAATATTTACGCCCTCACATGATTTCTGATTTTGTAACATTTGATTTGATTTTCATTACTTTTTCTGCTCTTTACATGATTCCGCTTGATGCAGCCGATTCTCAGCTTCATAGCAATTCATCACAAGACTGGTGCTTTATTTACCTTATCGTAAGTCCTTTTTTCTGCGCGCAAATTTTACAGATCATTCTTTATTCAAACTTAAAAACTAAATTTAGATACTTTTTTGACATCTGCAGCCTATGTCATTTTGATAGAACGTGTTTTGACTTGTATACATTATGATTATCAAAAAAAGTTATTAGGAACAAACTGAGGCTTGTCTTTTATTTTCCGCAGTCGATGTAATATTCTAACGTATTTTAACCGTTGTGCATGTGTATAAGTACCATACACTTTTCCTCGAGAGAATATATTTGTACAGATAGTGTAATAAAAACTGATTTCTTTCTTAATCAAGATGTATCCGCGTGGTCAGTAGTCGGACTCTATCGGCTTTATTTATATAAACTGCAATATACAGTTTTATATCTGAGTATACTTTATACACATTACTTAAGTATGAATTTATTGCAATCGATCGCTATTTCTGCCAACAAAAATGGCTCCATTGGACACCTTTAAATTACGAATTTTAGTCAGATTAACAGCTTTAATTTAGAAGAGTGTTCAAAGTGCACATTTTATTCTAGTTTCAATATATTTTATACTTAAACATTATATCTTTTTGATGTTACGTACACAAAAAAAATTAACAGAATTCTACCTCCATGTACATACGTATACACACACATTTATCTAATAATCGGTTTATAATTTTTTATACATTGAATATTCTTCATATAAACGCTTTTAATGTAAGAGAAACTTTTTTTTTTTTTAGTTAATATCAATAAAGTTTTACAGAAATAATCAATACAGTCTTCAATGGTATGGCCATGTTCGACCGAATAAACTAATGAATACTTAATAAGAAATTGAGAAAATTCTCATTAAAAATATCTTTAAATTTAGATTTTTATATACACATCCTATATCTGATAGAAAAACGGTTTGTGAGTGCTTTTTGCGATCCAAGAAATGCCGGTTCGATCCCTACATCTGTCGGATTTTTAAAAATCTGAAAATGCAGGACTGGATGCCTATTACATTGAACAATTTTCTGGCAACCAATTCTCGAGAAAAATAATCTGTCAAGAACACATTACGGAGATGCGTGGATATTCCATGTACGGAACGGATATCTTCACGTTGTGTAGATCCATGTGTTCCACTTTTTCAGCAAACATAAATATCCCATATTGAAACGTTTATATTTATTCATATTTTTTATGTTATTAATAACATGTTTCCTATTCTAATTTTTCTCAAACTTCAGTCAAGGAAAAATATTCTACTTTAGCACAAAACAAAACTTAAATCGACTCATCAGATTGTTTCGTGGAACAAAACGTATAGCTAGAACAGCTGACGTCTACGTTATTATTTGTTCGGAAATTTTCCGTATAAGCCGTACGAAACGCAAATTAATTTCATCTTAAGCCGACTCAAATCAGTTTTCCATAAATTGGAATTTAATTGTTTGCCACCGCCTACGTGGTTCCTAATACACCACGCTCTCGGTTAACCGGTGTGATTATAATAAAATAAATAAAACACCATTTCTTCTTCTTTCTTGACTTCTGAAAAAATGATTCGAAGTTATTTTGGTACATTTTTTTTTGTTTGACACGTTTAAAATATTACAATTTATAAGCGTTGGCAATTTACAATGTGACATACAAAAAAATTAACACATATCACATCTATACGCGATTATAAAACATTTTTGCGAGCTCAAGTCTCAAATCAGTGTAGCAATTACTGCGATAAAAAAATAAATCATATTTGATAGGCTTAACAAATTTGGACCAAAAATTCTGAATAAAAATCACATGTATACGATAAAAACAAAATACATGTGTATGTCTGTTTGTCACAAGAACTTTTCCCAAACGGTGAACTATAACGACGTGAATTTTTTATATGTCATTTGGTTGCTATTCATAGATCGATTGTTTTACTTGTAATTTTTAACATTGTCAATTGACATCGTCATCAACGAGAGACTAAAATTTTTCATACAGTAAAATATTGAAATAAAGTGGTTATTATCAAGCTGAATAAAATTAATTTGGTTAAAGAATACATCTGAATATACCTCAAGCAAAACCAGGTTATAATGCTAGTAACCATAATTATAAAACATAAATTTATGTTGGTAAATATTACATTTAATTCGAAAATAAATGAGAAAGAAAAGTGTATCGATGGCTTCATTTGTAATCCATCTATATCACACATAGTCGTAAAACCAATTTTGATGCCACTGTATCCAACTTTTATTATTCGTTTGCACACAGCAAGCACAATTTAAAAAAGAATGATATTCATAAAATTACCCGCACATGCTGACGAACCCCATGCAGTAATATACACATTTACCAAAGTTTTTTGTAGCTCTTAAAAATTTTACAGAAATCAAGTTGGCTAGCTTGCATATTAAAACATCAGTATGTTATAATATTCGAATACTTTTTAATTTTTCATTCAACTTATTTTTTCTACCGTGTCTACTGTTTACAGCGTGCTTATTTTCTACAAGTACATGGATTTCCGCGATGTGAATACATGTTCTGGCAGATTATTTTTGCATGAGATTTGGTTATCAGACAGTTGCTAAGCCCAATAGGCAAATGATTTTACATTTTCGGAATTTTTTAAATCTGACAGATATGAGAATCGAAGCCTCATTAACCAGATTAAACCTTTTCACCCTTTTACATGATATTAATTCATATTATTTTTATTGAAATCATTAATTTTTAATCAATTGTAATTATATTTTATTTCTTACTGCTAGAGGGAAAGAAGAAGCAAATTTGAGAAATTAAAAAAATAAACTGAAACAGCGAATATATAATATAAAATGTGACAAAGTCGTGTAATAAATAACGCGTGTATAAAAAATCTAACAACTTAACTTTGCGTCTGGATAATCAAAATTTCCCCTTGCTTAATAATGCATCTACATGTACTTGCATTAGTATCAAGCTTTCCCATCTACGTAAAATTAAATTTTTACAAGCCTCAGCTGCTGCCCTTAATGATGTTATACCTCTTTAGAAGTCACATTTTTCGTTCATTGTCCATTTTAACAGATTCTATAATTTGATTTCAATACACCACGCAAGGCACGTATAGAGTTAATTTAGAGTTTATAAATGATTTTTTTATTAATTTATTTATATTACTTAATTGTGCGATAAAAAATTCTAAAAAAATCAATAGCTATGACCTATAATGTTATCGCCTTACATATAGATTGCACTATATATTCTAATCGTTTTACTGTGAGACTAATCGATGTATAAGCAAATATATATTTAATCGATGTTGTCGATGCTGATGTCGTTTTTTTTAGAAACAATATTTGGCATCTCCTAGAATCTCAAATCTTCACAAATCATGAACGAAATAACCAAATCTTTCTTATAACTTTTTGTGTATCAGTTTACTTCATTTAAATTTATATATATATATATTTAAATAAATACCAGTCATTAAGCTTAGTAGACTACTTACCTTTTTTATGTAGATTTTTCCTCCCGTTAGCGTAGTTGGCAACGCGCACGCCTAGGAATCCGGGGAGTGCGGTTCAATTCCACATCTGTCGGATTTTAAAAATCAGAAAAGTGTACAACTGGATGCCCGTCGGGTTGAGCGATTGACAAACAAACAGTTCTCACTAAAAAATAAGACGTTTTCACATTTTGGAGATTTATATACTTCACTTTCGGAGTGAACATCTTCACACTATCTATATAGACCCATATATTTGGGAGCAAACATAGTATACAAAAATATAAAATAAAAAAGTAAACAATTAATGTTAAGAACATGTTTCTCTTAATTTATTCTAACTATTGTTATTACGTGTGGTTAATATAATCATTTTGCATAAGGTTAAAAGTTAACTTCATCTTACTTATTGTAATTTTTTCTATAAAAAAGTGATTTTTAAGTCAGTATCTACGTCATATTTAATAAAAACAGTCATAATTCATTTTTATTTAAACGACAATTTTAAAAAATTCACTTTTCAATCGCAGATATAATAAATCACTTTGCTTGAAATATTAAATATAAGTTTTACAACTCATTTGATATATTTTTAGATGCACTTACATCCAAGAAGTAATTGAAACTGACCTTGCTTTGACATTAAGTGACATATCGACAAATAAGTCATTCACTTCAGAGTGATTGCTCTTAATAAAGACAGTATTACATACTGAAAATAATCAGATGAGAGAGCAGCAAATCCGCAGGTACTGTCCTTCGGGGCAGCTGTAGCAGGCCATTCTGGACAAGCTCATGAACAGCTTGGACAAACCCGTCCACACACTTCCCTGCCATCGTCGCTCGTGGAGATCCTCGACTCCCTCCTAATGGGAGAAGATGCGATCGACAAGAGTGATATCATGGCAATAATCCATGCTGTAAGGATAACGCGTAAGATCCGCGCTAATCTCCAACTTTCTCTGGAGGATCAGCTCTATATGGCCGAGTCCCTACTTGAGGGATGCGGTTTCCTACCCATTTCGAAATGAAATGGCTTCCCTTTCTGGCCCCTTAAAGATAATTTCCTGGAATACCAACTCACTCTCGAAGCATAAGCGTCCTGAGCTGATGCAGCTCCTCCGGGGGATGGACGTTGATGTTGCGCTCATTCAAGAAACGTAGATTAAACCCGCCGATCGATTCTCCGTACTCGGTTACGATTGCTACTACTTTTGCTTGCTACTTTTGTAATTTGATTTGTCACTAAAATCTGCAGGCTTGTCCTTTAGCTACAAGGTTGATTAATTAAGTAAATGTGCAGCTAAAAAAATGGTAAATTTATTCTTATATCCAATTTATTACCCGTATCATCTACATTTTACAATATAACTATTGTCTTCTTCTTTTTATTCCGTATCCGCTACCTAAGTAGAGCAAATGAACATCATATTCTTTTCTTCAAAAATTTATTGATTAATCATACAAAAGCTGCTTTAAAGTAATTTCTGATATTTTTATCTACGTAAGATGTTTGTGATTATCTAGCTGACGAATTTTTACATACATTCTAACTCATACGAATTCAAATAGTTCTGAATTAAAAATAAATTTTAGTTAACTACTGGTTGAGAGTATCAATTACTGTCTACAGTGATTATTTTGTAGAGGAATTTATGTCGATAATAGTATAGTATCAATATTAATTTAAGAAGAAACGGAAAGAAAATTATTAACTAATTAAAAGAGTATATTTAAAAACGTTTATATTTAATTGATCGTTACAATATCATAGATGATAATAAATGATAATTCCATGTAATATTGCCTTATAGTATATTTAAGGGCTAGTTTGCCAGGCACGCAATATTAACGTTAGTGTATCAACGATTATTATCGACCATTACCGTAACATTTCAACAATCGACCTTGTCAATTGTATTCATCGATCAACATATATTAAACAAAAAAATCAAAAGGTTGTATTGGTCCGGTCGTTAGAATGCAATCATCCGCGATAAACATCGATACCCAAAACAGTATTATTATATGACAAGAGCTTTTTTATTGCCTATGGAAAAGGTTAATTTCACAAATAATAGAATATATTTGCATCATTATGACAAAAAACGTCAGAATCAGAAATAAGTAATATTACATACACGATTTCTACAGCCTGTAAAAAAAGTGTTACTTGTTGATGTTAATTAAAAGCTTAGCAATGGTTGCACATTAATTTTTTCTTCGGTATATACATGTGAGTTTTTATTCCCTCGTGTAGTTTAATAATAAAATATCTCTAATGTACGTTTTTGGATTTACCTTCTTTCTTATAAGGGTGACGATATAGTGTTACCAAAACGGCTTATAATCAATAAAAATTTCATAACAGTGTATAACTCACATATAATAAATTAAAGAGCTTAAGATTTAGAACTTAGGCCAATTAATTAATTAATTAAAATTAATAAACAAATCAGAAGTTTATCAATTCAAATTGACTGTTGTCAAAATGACATTTATAATATTTTTATTGAGTAAAAAAAATACATTGCAAATTTCTTATACTTTGCTTATTCTATTTTCGGTTTAATTTTAATAAAAATAAAAACGTTTCAACGTATAAGAAAATCTTCACTATTTTTTTGAATCCATCAATATCAATTTGTAATAGCTTTTAAACTTTTGGTTTTTAGTATATTTAAAATGCTGTGATTCTATATAAATAATGGAAAAATAAGACAGTATGGGTAGAAATCTTTAATAGGTGGCACGTTCAATACTTTATAATTTTACAGTCTAGTGAACTTACCAAAGTGACGGTAGACAACATTACAATATATTGGTATTAATTTTATAAATATAATAATAATAACTTATTCATGAACCGGAAATAGTTGTAAAATATGGATGTTCGGTATGTGTACGTAAAACTATTTGTAATCGTATTACATTATGATCTATAATATAGTATGTACAAATAGATTTGTTATAATTGTAATAAAAAACGTCTCGACCGATTTCTTAAACAAATATTTGAGCATTAATTTATTTTATACTTTAAAAATTTCATTTAAAATTTGGGGACACAAAAAGTGTAAGCAATCAAAAAAGTCCGAATGTCTCTGAAAGCTGTACTTTTTTTTGATATTACATCACTTAAAAATTTCTTCGAATACCTCAACAGTTCTTATTAGAATTTTCTTATTTAGAATTGCGGTCGAATTAAATTCAACTTTCCAGACGAAAACATTTTAAGTTTAAAATCTTTAGACGATTGGAATAAATGGGCTTCCAAGACACAATAACAGAATAATTAAAAGCTCAAACTATGATTTTGGAATAATTTTAATGGATGGATACAGCTTAATCAAATAAACAATTTACGATATGGAAAAAAATTCAAACCTGTTATATTGATACAAAATAATATAAAATATTTTTGAGAGCTTTATTCACAAAAATAACTATGCTAAAAAAACATTTTAAATTTAATATATCAAACAAGTGAGTAACGTTTATTTTTTGGGTAAATAAAAGAATATTTCTAAACAGTATTTAAAACCGTTGAATATATCAAACGTACGAGATACTAAATGTAAAAAAAACTTTTTTAGTCTATGACCTTTATGTCTATGATATTTAAAATATATATTTTAACGAAAAAAGGACACAAAAAAGCAAACGGCTTATTTTTAAGGTTTGAATACAAAATTTGAATTTTTATACGCATTTTAAATAACTGAATATCTATTAACAAACATAATATGAACTCCTATAGTAAAACACTCGCCCTAGTTTTTAATACAGGACTTTTTAAGAAATATTGAATAGATTTTTTTTTAAACTTTATATTCACATCAGAAAATCTTTAATATTTTCAAGTTATCATTAAGCTTATTATGTGTCTGAACTACATTGAGTTTTATTAGAAATAATTTTAAGCTTATCATACAAATGCTATTTAGTAAATCATGAATATATCATGGTCGTTCATATGCATATCAAGCATTTACCACAGCATGTTTAATTTGACATCTTATTGCCATTTTTAATCATCATGCTATCATTCTTTACAAGGATTGATTTGCAACTGACCTCACTATTTAAATATAGCGTAATTATGTTTATTACATCAATAAATACTAGGTAACTGCCAAAATTTTTGAATTATTCTTTGTAATAACCTAAAAATAAACTAAAAAAATGGAATTTTTTACGTTTATTTAATTTATAAAAGTTTTTTTAGCTGCATATTTGTTAGTTCGTTCGTATTTATAGATCAAAATAGATAATGAATAAAAATGTTTGACACTACCAAAAAGCATAAAAAAAATATATATATAGTAAAAATCACTTCTTGAAAAAACTTAAGAGAGTATTAAAAATACTTACCGTATCCAAATGATAATATCAATGATAATTGAAAAATATATTTTGCATAACTTTTACCCATCAATATTTTCGACAAAAACTTTTAGTGTTTTTTAATACTGATAAATATTTGTTGCTTAAAATTTTTATTTTAAATATTTATACGTATATTTAAACCAAAGTATTATTCTTAATTTACGAATTACTGACGTACCTGTTTTACTACAAAAATTACTAACTTTACCACAAAACTCAATCGCAGCGCTTAGTACTATTGACTTTAAGGTTTTTCAGGCAAACGTACACAAAAGAAGCTAAAAAAGCTCACTAACTGCATAATTCACAACAAAGTGAAGGTAAACACGACTAACAAACTTCTTCAAATTTCGAGAACGCCGAGCTTTTGAAAGTTCTCTCGCCACTTGAACATGAGTTCTGCAGAACAAAAGTTATTTATGGATACAACTCTTTGTAGTGTCGTTATTTTTAATTCGTTATAACTTTAAATCAAACGTATGTTTTTAATGGAATATCACTTAGCATGTTTCGTATAATAATGTCTGAAGTATGTTTAAATTTAACAAAAACATTTTATAATATCATATTCACATAAAGTTATGTTGTTAAACCCATGTTCACTCCCAAAGTGGAGCATATGCTATATGAATTCATGCCATGACAGATGATGTTTTACGAAAATTATTTGTCAGATGTGGAAATTTAACCCGCATATTCTGGATTTGTAGGCGCGTATGCTTTTTACGCGTAAATTTTCATATTATCATTACAGTTTTTTATCGATAAAATATATCGATATATAAACCATAAACTACATAATTTTTGGCTTATAATATAATATTCTTGATTAAATTCACAAACAGATCTGCTCTTTTTTGTATGCGATTGGCATAAAAAATATTTTATACTATTTCAGACTTCTTGAATTTTATATGTGTGACAGCTCATTGAATTTTTCAATTTTCAGTTTCAATTTCAAGGTAGATCAATGTAAATATTCCCTATTTTTTTTTTTGACAAAAATATGTGCGTGGTAAAATTATTAGCAAAAAAAAATTTATTAAAGAATAAAATCATTTTTTTTAAAGAACGTGGTTCCCGAATTTTAGAGAAGTTTTCAAGGTAAGAAAAGCACTTATTTTAAATATTTTGTGTATCGCTTAGTCAAATTTTAGTAATTATTATTATACTTTTTCTATACATGTATGTATGCTCATGAAGAGATTGATAAATGGTTAATATTATCTTAGTTGAGTTACATGGATACAAATATATATAGAAAATGTTAAAACTGTGATAAACACATGGGTCATATTTTTTTCAGTATAGTATTTAGAGCAAGTTATTAAACTAACCTGACAACAGTGATACTAATGTGAATTAAGATAGTAGTAACAGCTAGTGAAATTTCTGCGAGCATCAATATCTTTTATTCGAGTGAGAGTCAATTCAGATTATATTTAATTCTCATGGATTTTTTTTCATTTATTTTTGTATTTGTATGTTATACTTTATGTTTTTTTCATAACATATAATAAAGGAAATAATTTCAATGCCATGTATAATTTGTAATGTTTTCAGATTATTAATTAAATAAAAACATTGAAATGGATCAAGGATGTTTGCTATAGATGAGTTCAAGTTATAATATTTTAGACTAGAGTCTACCCGGTAGCCTAGTTGGTAGCGTGCGTGCCTGTCAATCCGGGGCATGCGGGCTTCATTCTTCATCTGTTTAAAAAAAAAATTAAAAATTAAAACTGGATGCCCATTGAGTTGAACAATTTTCTGACAAACAATTCTCGTGAAAAACAATCTGTCAAGACGCCTTCACATTGCGGAGATCCATGTACTCCACTTTCGGAGTGGATATCTTTACTTTGTATAGATCCATATGCTCCACTCTGGGAGGGAACATGATTTATAAAAATACGTGAATACATTAAAGATTATAAAATTG
Organism: Rhyacophila evoluta; assembly: GCA_022683975.1. Taxonomy (NCBI): domain Eukaryota; kingdom Metazoa; phylum Arthropoda; class Insecta; order Trichoptera; family Rhyacophilidae; genus Rhyacophila; species Rhyacophila evoluta. Next base: position 11,280 of record JAGVSQ010000614.1, on the reverse strand, counting down.
TACTACATAAGAAAATGCGACAACTATATATCACTGGTCTAGCATCTTAAAAGTTTTTCGTTGTGTAAAAGTGATTTATTATTTAAAATATACTACACTATAGATATTTTCTCTATATACTGAAAACTTTTTGGTTCCTAAGTAAAGTGGTTCGTGATAAAACAACGATAGACTGCGCTTTTCCTGATATGGAACTTTATTGAAAATTTACCTTAGTATGCCACAAGTGTAAATTTGCATGGCGTAGCTCCGTGAAACAAAACTCAGCATCGCAAACGCTGAGTAGCTGTTACAGGAAATTTCAATCGTCTTTGAGTGCTGGTATTAACATGTTTCATCTGTTACGAGGGACAACATTATCATATGATGTGTAATATAATAAAATGCTTGATTGAAAAAACCCTGATTTTAACTTTTTACCAATATTGCTTAAACAAAGACAATTCAATTATATTTTTTGTTCTTTTTATATTAACTGATTGGTAATATTTATATCGACAAAATTAATATTGGCACGATGAAAAAAGTACAAGTGTCTTTTTAAGTATTCCTATTTGTTATCTATTTGATAGTCGATAAGTTATCGTACGCGTTTTGGTGCCAATCATTGCGAGTTTAATTTCCATATCTGTTGGGTTTTTTAAAAATGATAAATCTGTTGAACAAATATCTGATAAGAAATACTCGTAGAAAATAAAATTGTTAATATCTTTTCATATTACGGAGATATTATTAGTCTATAAAGTCATAACGTGTAGATTTATATGCTACAATTATGAACTAATCAATTTGAGATTGATATATTGTAGTTGTATAGCTATAGATATTAGAAATATTAATAATTTGGATAATAACGGAAGAATTAATTTATTCAACAAGGTTTTTATCCGAGTTTTGATATAAAAATTTTAAAATTAAATTACCGTTAACTGAAAATTTATACAATATAATGAAAAGCGAGGTGAAAAAGTAACGGCATCGAATATTTTTCTTCTCTATCGAATTCAAGTAGCACATGAATAAAAGCTCGAATGAAAAAATATGAATAATTCTTCTCGCACGCACAATTTACTGCAATACGTCAGGCTTAACACTACCTTTTGTTCCATGATACATTGAATGACGTTCGTAGAATAAGAATAAAAAATAAAACCCACCCCGACTGTTGCTTGGCTCACGTGATAATCACGAATAAGGGTCGGTCGGCAGGGGTCAATAAATCAGACCGTGTAATCTGAAGGAGCCTTTGCCCTCGCAAGCTAAGGAGGGAAACCTGCCCTTGGGAATACGAATCCCGAAAAGAATGCGGCGTAGCCCGTACAACCTTAGCCATGAAACCGTAGCGATCGTAGAGGTTTAGCAAACTTGCAATACTCGTGGCTTAAATCAGATAATGCTTACTTCAGAATGCTTAATTTAGTAATAAGACTATTTTCAAAATTTGAGGGAATTTATTTCAGTAAAAAGCGCTTTTATTATCGTTAAAACTGTCCTAAATCGTGACTGATGCATTAAATAACTTGGTTGTATACCTAATGACCTGAGACTGGTATATTAATTTGAAGCAAAAAAGAAAATTTGGTTTATTAATAAACATAAATTGAAGATATTATCGGTATGATATGAAGAAGACTTAAAAAAGAAGTAAGGTTTAAAAGCACTCTTATTAATACTAATATACAATATTATGTGTTTACATATAAATATTTTGATACTATTTTTTTAAATTTTAAATGAATATTTCGTTACAAGTCAACTGTTCAATTTTAAAAATGAACTAACAATTTTTAAAGTAATGTTTTTGTAAGTTTCTTCATGACTGAGTTATTATACATGCAATACTATCGAAAAAGTTTTTACTTTTGTTGGTGGAATATGACTTATTTTTCATGTTTTTTTTTGTTGGATTATGAAATTGAAAAGCCAAAATAATTTCAAACAAAAATCTAGTGTGACTATCATTTTTTAAAGCCTAAAAAATGTTTTTTGATCTAATAAAAATAATGTTACCAATTGCTTTGTAACTTTTTTTACTTTTTTCAAATCAAAATGGATTAGCATACTTTAAGCAGTAGTAACTACTGTGGGTTACTTTATTGAATGTAAATAATATAATTATAACCATAGTAAAAAAATCAATTATGTTATCAAGTACGTATCAATGGTATATCAATTAATATTATATATATTTTTTTTTTTAATTATACTACCTAAAAATATTTTTAAATTTCAGCATTGTATTTTCTAAATTATTACTTTGTTATAAATTAGTTGATAGAAAAATTAACGTTAGCAAAAAGTTCGTTCACTAATAATTATATTTTTAAATGTCAATTATTTTTAGTATGTGCATATTATATTGTAATATGAATAAATATTGAGTATAATTTGGTGCTCAAAGGGGGACGTAATTAAACTGCCGTAGACCGTGAATCCGTAGACCTACAGAGCCGTAGCAAAAAACAGAAGGGTTCTAGAGGTCAACTATTTGGTATACCTGCACTGCAAAGTATTACCAAAGCGTGCTCGCTTTTTTTAACACTTGACTTAAATTTACATATTACCAAACAATAAAAAGCGTCTGTAAAATTGTTTATCAAAATATAGCATTGTGTTTTATTTCAATGTTTTCTTCTGCAACATTTAAAATTTTACTGTAAATACTCCATTGCGTTTGATTGCGATTGTTTATTTATTTATATCTATCCAAATTATTGTTTTATATGACCAACTTCTGTCTCCTCAGCAGTAGAGAGGTTAGAATGCACTTATAATGTATAGGAAATACGGAATGTATTCCAAAATTTGCTAGATTATGAAAATTTTATAATTTAAGAATGGAAGCTCGTTGAGTTGAACAATTATTTAACAACCAATTCTTGTGAAATATATTCTGTCGAAGCACATTTTTATATTGCATATACTTAAATTTTGGGATGGACATTTTCATACTGCTTAGATCCATATGCTCCACTTTTAGAACGCACATGGTATAGAAAAAACAAATATTTTCAAATAGTAAAAAGTGTTTGTGAAGTATTGATAAATATACCGCGGTTTTCTTTCGATTTTTTCGCTAATATTTGAAATTTGACTTTCTAAAAACTGTGTTCTCCATTATTGATATGTCAGTATGATAAAATTCGTGTATTTATACATTTCCAAATCATTGTTTTCTCTTGATCGGATTTTAGAGCTTTTCATTATTTTGATAGAGCCTCCAATGCTTTGTTCAAGCAATAGCGATTTTGACTAATCGATTACATACCCATTGAATATTCTTCACGGACCATCTGGTAATAAAAGGGTCTGGAAACCAGAATTGATGTTTTTAGGGCTGATTTGTATGCATATATTAGAAAATGCAGTTGCATAATATTTTTAGTCGAAATACTCTTGTATGTTATTTATTTTAATGAATATGAGTTTCTTAACCGCTGCAAAAAGCACACAATTATTAAACAGTTTTATATCTCTCCGTTCCCTATGCGGACCATTTAGCCACTACATGACGCTTCCAGGATTCTTTGTCTCTGTTGTTGTCTTGCTTGTTTGTTTGACAAAGCCAGTTGTTGTCTGAGACATCTTTGGTGGTATTTTAATCGTTTTGGTGTTTTAAAGAGGCAAACTGATAAGTCCTAGGCTCTCGAGACCTAACTTGCAGGGGCTTTAAGGGTGGGCTCAACTCTGGTTTTTCTGTAGGGGATTTCTTTTCCTTAGCCAGAAGACTAGTTTCAAAGCACCGGATATTGGTAACAACTGTTTTTGTATTGCCCGGTGGCTGCCACCAAGAGACCAGCAGGTAGAACTTACTAGTATATGGTTATCTCCACCTAATTATGTGAGCACATCTACCGGTAGCAATGCGCCTACGTGGGAACCCACCTTCCTTTTTCGATAATCACACTGTTTACAACATAACATACATTTTATCAAAAGGGTATAGACTGAAAATGCTGAATTAGTCTAGATTTAGCTTACAAATGTTGATAGCGCTTAATCTAAATGAAGCTTTTAAATTTGAAAAAAGCTTCCACTACATTAATTTTATTGTTTTTTTCTAAAAGAGCATTAGATTATTTTATTTGGAAAATAGAACAATCTTATCTTAATTAATTTAATCCTGCACTCAAAGGTTTTACCTATCAAATGTTTTCGAAATGGTCAAAAATGATTAACCCTCCTTTACGGTCCCACAACAAAAACTTCCACGTGTTCCGCTGCAGTTAACCGGGTTGACATTGTGAAGTTTTGTGATTTTATTTCTGATAAATTTAAATTCTTAACATTTATTTCTCCTATTAGTAGGTATATACTATTGGTAGATATTAATGAAAATAAGTACAGTATAAGTGCTAAAAACAAGAATGAATATAATTGTCATAACGGAAGAAACAAGCACGTGCATTCTGGACGATTGACATCGGACGACTAAATAGTCAAGACAAATAGAGCCAAAATGACGCCAAATTATAGAGCGCAATAAACTCATTACACACGTGGATACGTAAAAATAACTACTTGCGCAAATGTCAACGGCGAAATGTTAATCGAGCTTACATCATAGACAAGGAGCAATTAAATCGATATGTGTGCTTCTTGTCAAATTTGTATCATATTGGTTCCGTCCTTTTTTGTGCATTTAATATTATACGTATAATTAAAAGAAAAAATGTAAAGTCCTTGTTGAATTTGCAATGAATAAATAAACATCGCGGTGTATATGCAGACATCAGTCGTACAAATCAACGAAGTGGCTATTGATCATTCATTTACCGCCCTATATGCGTTTCAATAATTACAAAACGCCCCTACCCACAGAAGGCAATACGGCGTGGGCTCTTTCTCCAGTCGATGCGGCTTTAATTATCATGGTCTAATTGCCTATCCTACTGCAAGGAGAGAACAATGACGTATGAGGGGACTTACTACAGATAAGTGATAAGGGAGATAAAATCAGTTAGTTCCTGGCGATACTATCAGTTGTGGAAATGTGGTGGTGATAGAAAATATTATCCATGGCAATTATATCAATCTATTGTTATGTTTGAATTTTAACACAAAGGTATTGTGTTATATGTATTTATTTAGGGTGCGTACTGATTAAACATGCGTTTCGTAATATTTAGTTGAAAAATATCAGTACTTTTAAATAATGTTTGTTAATTATCAATTCTTTGTTTCCCCGGTTAGCGTCGTTGGTAGCGTGCGCGCCTAGCAATCCGCAGAGTGCGGATTTTATTTCCCGTCTGTCAGATTTTAAAAATCTAAAAATGTAAAACTGGATGCCTATTGAGTTGAACAATTGTCTGATAAACAATCCTCGTGAAAAATAATCTGTCAAAACGTATTCACTTTGCGGAAATCCATATACTTTAATATCAGAGTGGATATCTTCACACTGTGTAGATACACATGCTCCAATTTGGGAGCAAACATGTTATGGAAAGAAAAAATATGAATTCTTCTTCTTCACCATTATAGGACGTATGGTATCATTTAGAAACGTGAAAAAATTGAGTCACGTAAATTTATAAAATAAACGAAATGTTTTTTTTTCTAATTTTTACTTAAATGCATGTTTTTGACTGTACATTTTCTTTATAATGGTTTGACAATAGAAGTATTTTTTATTGAAACATCACCTATTTAGTTAAAATATTCAACATAATATGAGCCATGGAGATTATTACAAAATAAATACACGAAAGGTATTTTTTCATATTATTTACTCTCGGTAATTTTTTAACTCATTGAGTATCTGATTTTATACTTTTCTAAATTTTAACTATGGGGCTTAACCCCTTGTACTTCACTAGTAAAAAATGCATATTTACAAATTGACCACCAGTGCAGTAACATAATATACAATAGAACTCAATTAAGCCGAATAAAATATACATGCTTTTATCTGTCTGTCACAAACGGTAAATATTAGCGATGCAAAGTTTTTACATGTTACATTGACTGCTTTTTTTTAGATCAATTGTGTTATTTTAAACTTATAATATTATCGCACACGAGCAACAAGGAACTTAAAATATAGTATTATATATAGCTAAATATTTAAATTAATTTTTAATAGCAGGATAAATAAAATTAATTTGGATAAATAATTTGTTACACTTATTCCAGAAAAAGTCGAATAATAATTATTTTAATATAATTAAAACATGCATATTTAAACATAGCCGATCCACAGTTCAATCGTGCTCTTATGAGCGTGGTATGATTATCTTCTGACTGACGATAGACAGAGAGAGCACCGAGAGTATCGACAGTTTCAGATACCTAGGAATACACATAACGGGAGGTGGCACTTCGCAAAATGAGCTCGGTATTCGAATAGGGATTGCTGGAGCAATTTTGATTCTATGCGAAACGTCTAGGACTCCAAGCTATACAAGGTAAAAAATGCCGTCTGTCCAATGCACGCATTTTGTTAGTGTTGCTATATGGTTGTCAAACGTGGCATCTAACAAAGGCTCAAAACAACCGTATCCTGAGCTTTGAGAACAGGTGCTTTATTAATACTTAGAATTATATGCATACGGTGGTATGATTTCATTCGAAATAAGATGATAAGAGAATGGACCATGCAGCCACTTATCACTGACAAAGTGAAGCTGCGACGCTGGACCTGGCTCGGCCATGTATTGCGGAAGCCTCAAGAAAGCTTGAACCAGATCTCTTTATTCTTTAAGCCGACTGGGATTTTCGGAAGCGGCACGTAGTGTCCATATGTTTCACTTAGGAAGCGAATATGGAAGAAGAAGAACAATATAAACATAATTTTCATTATAGGAAAAAAAATACAAAAAGAATAAATTAACTCTCAATTGATGGTAAATGAAAAAAAACGTCATTGATTCAAACAATTAAATTTTATGGAATGAATTTTTACTATTCAGTTTTTATTTAGTTCGAACATTCAGTGATCATAATAAATAGTATTGGAGTATTTATTTAAAAGTTTGTGAATAAATATTGATAGTAAAATATATGACTTCTTAATGTGGAATATTAGATATAATAATACAAGATGCGCGTGTTCAATATCATATTTTTTCCCATAAACATAGAAAAATAAATTATCTCATCATAGATAATATTCATATATGCGGCACGAGGCATTTATCAATCAGTATTGTTTTATTCGTTGAAAAAAATAAAAAAAAAACAAACTAGAAAATATGTACGCAAATAATATTATGATCAATCTGCAATAAAATGAATTCCTCTGAGAATTAGAAAATGATCAGTATAAATTTTGTGCGATCAATTTGTGAACTTGTTATTTCAATATTTTAATAGAACATATTATGATATTTTTATTTAACTTATTTATAAGCTTTTTTTTACTTTTAACATTTTTATTATTTGTAAAACAAACATAACATCGAGGTATTAAATTATTGTTCAAGTTAACAAACGAACATGCTTATGCTTCTCTGGTTCAAATCCTACATCTTCACGGAAGTTTTTATAAATTTAAAGAGTCATAAAAGGCTTTCTGATGGGTTAGACAGTTTGCTCAAACCAATACTTTAAAAATCAATGTACGTGGATAATTTATCACATTGTGAACATGTGTATCCTTCAAAATTAGAACAAACCTGATTAAAATAATATAAACCGGATATGCAACATATTTAATAACTATCGTTATATTATATATGGCCGTAGTTTAATATATGTTTTGTTGATAAATTGTTTTCAACTATATCTGCTTAAAAATAAGTACTTAAATATGGATCTTTACATTTAATTTATTATTATTTGTGACTCGTGTAACTGTATTATTAGTTAAATTAAGCGGTACCTTTTTTTGCTATGTGCTTTTAAAATCGGAGCGTATTGATATCAATATTGTAAAGATTTTTACATTGTAAAGATTTATTTGCATAGATTTTTTCACTAGATTTGGCTGTCAAGTAATTTTTTAAACAATCAAGCGTTTAGCCTTCTATCGCATTTTTTAAATCTTGCCAACTCGCAGAACCCGACTCCAAAGTGAACATGCTAGTCTCTCAGCTACGAGGGAGACATCAATGCGTCAGTGTCACATCAATGCGTCAGTGTCACATCAATATGTCAAAAAAGGGCATTTTTTATAGAAATGTATTTAACCAAGAATAGATAATATATCTAATGCTTCAATACCAAATTTTTTGTAAACGATATAACATTGCATGATGCGTAATCAATAACATTCAAATTACATTTGCATTTTCGTGCAGCTGAAATAATCAAATTATTCGCTTGATTAGTCGATAATGTAAAGGAATGGGATGACTGCTTGATGCCATAATAATCATAAATCATAAAAATAATCAAGATAGATGCTTAGAATATCAAAATAAAGATTTATATCTGGTTCAAATACGTTAATAAATACATTACAAAATACAAAAAATTAATAATTTCACAGATGTATTTGATGATTGGTCACATCAGTTAATGAATTTAGCTTACAAAAAGAAATAATAAGTCTTGCTTTGAAAAATGTATGGTAAAATATTGAAGACGCTATAAAATAGGCTAAGTTGAAGGTGATTGTAAAGAAAATCATTTTTTGTTTGGAATAACTAAAGTATGATTTTTGATTATATAACTATTAGCAATAACGTGAATTGTAGATAATAGCACAAATACATACCTTGTTTTTCCTTCGTTGTATGTATACCGTGGTATAACAAATGTAAAACGTTTTTCTAAATGCTAAGAGTCTCAAAAGAAGCTTCCCAAGACTTGGGTTGGCGGGGATAATTCTTACCCTAAAACACTGAGCCCAGTTAATATCAAGCTTTGTTGAGGAGAGATTTTTTGTTTGATTTTATGATTCTTCTTTCTCATCGCCCTCAAATATTTCATTTGCCGTCTGAGGATATGTTATTCAATGCATATTATTGGCGTTTTTTTTACAAATTCTTACGATAGTTATAGCCACACTTATAATATAGAGAGCACGTCAACCAACGTATGCTCCTCCTGTGATTCTTCTATAACTTTGAATAGCGCTATTTTTTCATTACACCACTGTATATATGAGTTTAATTTGTATTATTATAAAACGACCGATAAAGTGGAAAGTAATTTAAAATCGACACGTGCCTTTGTTTTTCCACGGCCATAAAATTTCCGGAAATAATTCCACGACTCGTGGCTGACCTTTGAATACTGAACAATATAACTTTCTAATAATCACATGCATATATAATCAAATCTATCAATCAATGCTAATCCATAATTGATCACAAGTAATTTATACAGTGAGCTTTGATTTGTAGCTTTTATTGAACTTGCAGAAAGCTGCATCAACAACATGCATAAATACGATTGAACGGGCGTGGGTGTATGCGCTTGGCTCGTGCAGATATTGTACAAGTGTATAGGGTAAAGTGGCTTTGCGAATCGGATGGCACGTGACAGGAATGGCATCGAACATTTCCAGTCCGAACAAACATTCTTGCACAGCCTTCCTTAACCTGCGTGAAAGCCTCTCCAGGAAACTAAGCAGGAGCAGTTTTTCAAAAATATACAATTTTTATTATGTTTTCTAAATTTTTAATGATTATTTTGTACATTAATCAAAATATCTATATTTAAGAAAACTGTTTTATTTATTTAAAAATATGATGTCATTTGCTTCAAAAATGAAAGAAGCTCAGTTGTAGTATAAGGATCAAAATTTTTACTAGATTTTTATTAGATAAATGGTCGTACTTCTGGGATACTATAATATTTTGATGGTTTTATCATATCCGATTCAAACGTACAGCATATCGATTTGAACATTATGAAGATGATAAATACAGAAATAGGGCGTATGAATATTTGCACAATAAAACAGATTTTTTGTGAGAATTGATTGCCAGCCGAGAGGTGTCCAACCCTGCATATATGTCTTAGATTTTACATCTTTGAGATCTGCTCACTTTAGTGGCTGACAAATAACCATTTACGTTTTAAAGCCGGAAGTTGCGGGATGCATATTAATACTTCAAATAATATAAATACAAAATGTTTCATTAAACTATATTACAGATTACTATATATATACAAGTTTGATGGGGTAATTGTAATAGACTTGGCAGTGAATCTTTTAAAATCAATATGGATCCTTTTATATTATTTTATTGACTACTACTCATACCATCAATCTCGAATACCAATAAATGATTATTAGTATAAATCTAGAAAATAATAATCAGACTATAGGATAATTCAACGCACCAAATTTCAGTTAGACATCAGTAAAAATTATGACCTACCATTTATACTGTCTATACAGATGGGGAATGGGATATTCATTCCTTGGATTGCTAGGCGCGCACGGTTCCAAATACGCTAACAGGGAGAATTTTTTTTTTGTTATAATTAAAAATATGACATCTATGCATTTCTACTTTTTAGCATATCAACCAGCAGGCATATTGCATAGGTGCAAAATTAGATTTATGCTAAAGCAAATCTTACATGCGAATCGATAGGAAAGTAAATATTTTTTTATTAATTGAACAAGCAATATAAATTAATAATAACGTTATTTTTGGTCAAGCTTTCCGAGCTTTTTTCGCTATTTTAATTATTTGCGTTTTTCAAAGTTATATGAACTGAAGCTTCCCACAATCGTTATGACAAACGATTAATAATTTATTTTTGCATAGATAAAAACGAATTAGGCTTAATTGAGATAAATCATTTAATCTAAATGAAAATTAAATCTCATTTAAAATCGAGGGAGTACCAAAGGCTTTTCCATTACATAAATCACTTTGACCGCTGCCTCTAATTTTATTATGAAAGTAGGTTCCTACTATTTTCACGCCGATTTTTGTAACCTTGAGAAAATAAATGAAAATTAATTTGATTAAAAATTACTGTGAATTTTTCCCCATTTGGAGCGACACTTTTTTTTATTTTAATTGAATATTTCAAAAACAGTTTCATTGATTAAAACATTTATACCCGCGATCGAAAATTTTAAAGTTTCTCCATAGTTTTTAAAATAATTTATTAACCAAATAATTATTAGTATTGGATATTTTAGGATTAATCCAAAATGGACTTTTTCCACTTTTACTAAATTTATAAAGGAACATTTTATAACTATTTGTTGGGTAAAATAACCATATAACATGTTTTCAGATGTATATTATATGTACAGCATACAAAAATTATCTTATTCGCTCCAAAAGTTGAATAATCAGTGCCTAATTCTTAGTCTCCCCGGTTAGCGTAGTTGGTAGCGCGTGCGCCTAGCAATCTGGGGAATGA
>JAGVSQ010000613.1:0-36803 GCA_022683975.1 Rhyacophila evoluta | reverse complement strand
GTGCATTTGTCATGTGAGCACTTGTCGTGTGAGCAACTGTCATGTGCGCAGTTGTTTGGTTACCGAAGATTTATCTGAACAGTACTGATCTAATTTCTCAACCAATTGTTAAAGATTTTGTTCAATTATTCACTTATAAACAATCTACAACTTTTAGTTACTAAATTGTATACTTTTTAATTTAAACTTCGGTATGTTTTGGTTGTTTATATTGTTGGTGCACTTTCAAAAAAGTTCAAAATTTACCCTACGCGTTACAATGTCTTTCATTTAACTATGGATTATTATAACTCTAATAAGGTATAATATTGTGAAACTATTTTTTTGTAAGTAGTTAAAATAACGGGTATTTTATCCGTGTTTATTTAAATGATATTTAAGGTCATATGCATGAGAATCACGAAACAGCGCTTGTTTGGTGAATGACATTTGGCGACCAGCTATATAATCATTCGTCATAAAGCACTTGTCAAGAGCTAAATGCTTACCAATTTATCACTAAAAAAGTAAATGATTTTGCATTACCCACTAATACATGCTTAATTCGTTTGTAAGGTATACTTTATTTAATGATCAACTATTTCAAAAGCCACAAGCTGTAAAAGAAACACGACGATATCCTATCTTTTCAAAATTAACTTAAGCAATATAAATCCATTTCGCAACCATTGGAATAATTTATTATCGTTTACTACTACTGCAGAGCCAAGTAATTTTGCAGTAAATAGATTAGTTATTTGACATTATTTTTAAATGTCAAATATATCTACGTTATATATATCATTTTGATTAGTTAAATACACTTTTAACATTTACAAAATATTAAATTATATATTGGAGCTTCGTAATCAAAAAATTAACACCATCGGTATTTTTATTAGTCTATTTCTTGTTTTATTATGGTTTGCCAATCAATATACGTTTCAGTTATTTTGTCATCTTTTAAGAGGTCTTCCAAAGGGGCGACACACATCTAGTCTTTTGCGTATTGTCACCCGTGGGATTCGTGTATTACAGTAGGAAAAAATCGTGACCGTCTTTTTGAATTAATTTGACGCATACACATTATAACATGATAATATATTGGGACGGCCTTAAATACTAGTTAAGAATAAAGTAATAGTTTAACAGATTATATAATATATAAACCATATACATTTCAACCGTATCATTTATAAGAAACACTATTGCGCACAATTTATTGACACAACTCTGTCGATTTAAAGGGCATGGAGTTATTAAAATCTTTTAAATAAGCCGTAGTAATTTTATGTAATTTTATATTTTCAATTTAATTGTCTACATTGTTTTTGAGGCTACTGCATTGTTAATATAGAAAGAATACTTAAGACTCGTAAATATTTATGGCAAAATTAATATTGCATTTCAATGACCATCTTTGAATTGTTTATTATTTGAACATGACATTTAGAAATATAAATGCAAGTTCTAAGCTATCGGTTGATAATCGAACGCTTAAGCTTATTAATATAATAGGATTAGATTATAATGTTGGGATTATAATTAACAATTAAATGGTTGAATTGGATTAAATATTAATTTGCAAATATTATATTATAAAACTACAGCATAATTTCATATATAAATATAGTATGTAATTTGACAAGAAGTTGAATTAATTATAATATTGAGTAATATGACGAGTTACTATCAATTTTGATTACATATATTTACTATTTTCGGATAGAATTTAAATACACGGGTATATTATTGTTTCATTCTTCCTATCAAAAACTTTGTCCGTGCCGCACGCTTGAATAGTTATATGCTTACATAAAATATATCTTCTTATTTACATGAATACGTTTTCTCTCGTATGTGTCACGTCTCCTAGATGGCCGTCGCTCTGCCATGCCAAATTTAATAAAACGCTAACAGTTTTGGTAATCCACCCCCGCCTAAATCACCGACTTTATCCGGAGACACAACCAGAAATCACGCAGCGGGGATCTAAACCACCCCTCGGGGCGTTCACCCTCTGAGGGGGAGTCAAAACTTGTCGGGTTTCTCATGTATTACGTTAGTTTAGAGAGCATTTTGCTGGATCCCAAATACGTGAGGTCTATCTGAAGGGACAGGATCACCCCCTTTCCGCCCGCCGAGGCTTTATGTTTAATACCCTTTCAGGCGTGTGAGCTTCGCGCGAAATCGGAATGAGGCATTTACTTCCTCTAGCTAAGATAGCTGCGCAGATATATTATATTATATACTCAAGCGTCGGTATACAGCATTATATACCGTGCCTTAACGTTAATGACAATTAACTTGTAGAAGTATTTAGGAAGAATCTTTTAATTAAATTTAATTATTTTTGCATTACCATGACACTTTTATAGATAACTTTACATATCACTAATCTCTTAAGTTCTTTAATTTAAATATCATTCTTCATTTAAATACCGATTTGATAATAATAATATAGACATCTAAATTTAAATGAAAATGGACAACTTTGGTTAAATATATAATATTTTATTTTAAGCTTCGTGATTACTATTCATCGTTATATCTATGAAAATATTTGGTCAACATTCAGGGTTAAATTATTTTCTTAAAAAAAAAATCTGCATTTTAAAATAGATTTATTTTATATTATTAAGCAAAATAATTATCATTAATGAATACTTGATCAAATAAGAATAGTAAATTATAGAAGACTCTTGAATTTACAAGAAAATTAAAAAAAAAAATTATTAATATTCTATTTATTATTAATCAACTGACAAATTATTCAGGTAGTTCCGTCAAAAATCTATAAATCCATCATACAAAAATTTGTCAAATTTCCTTTGGTTATTTTCTGTTTCCGTAAAAAAAATGACAGCACACGATGGTTGTAGCAATTCATTAGGCGAAACTAATTATTTTTTTAGTAACAATACATTATTCATTTCGTAATTTGATACATGTACTTTTTAAATTTTCCTATTATTTATTTTGACACATAAAAAATCTTAAAAAAAAACCAAACTATAAAACAAACTAAAATCAAAAAATATAGCAAAACCGTGTAGTTTTACATAATATAATAAATGTATTTCAATTAAGGATTAAATACTAATCTTACCATGTAAATCTTTTGACTTTTCCGCGTATTAACAAGTATACGAAGGCCAAATTATCTCAGATATTTCAAAATAATGTGTACACAATATATAAGAGATATGAAAATATGTCTTTTTCTAAATACAATTGTATTATATATAAGACAATGTGATGTGAATTTAATTTCATATTTTTTAATTATAATAATATTTTAACCCATATGAACTAAAAACAATTATAAATAATTACACGCAGTCGTTGATTTATTAGTGAATTTATTATCCTCGACAGTGGAGAGATTAGAGCAGTTCGGAGCCGATGGCGGGTTCGAAACCCACAGTTGCCTAGTTTAAAATAAAAGGATTTGATGTCTATTAGGTTGGATAATTGTTGGATAACCAATTCGTAAGAAAAATTCTGTCAAGGTATGTTGCCGAGATCCATGTACTTTATTTTCTGGAGTGATTTTCTTTCTGTAGCGATACAATAAAAAACATATTTACTTCCATTTGCTACCAATTTATCAACCGTTTTACGTTCATAATATAGAGAACAACATTAAAAAAAACAGAAACATTCATTATAATTTGTCAAATTTAAAAGTTTAGTTACCTGCATACAAAGGGCATTTTATTGCTTAGATAAAAAGGTGTTCTTATCGAAGGGGTCGGTATTTAAAAGAAAAGTAAAGTAAACACGCATGCCCTATAACAAAAGGGTGTGAAAATTTGTTAAGTTTTGTCGGTTGCATTTGTGTCTCTTTATAACCCCCTGACAAAGGATGCCCCAAGGAAAATATTGAGAGACGCACAAAGAGATCAGATTTACCACGGTGTAATACTGTTAAAATTGTAAACATAAAAGATGTGCATATAATAATGCTGTTTTTTTCACATTGTGGATATTATGTAATGCGGTTAAATGAGAGAGAATCAATATTCTACATGTATCACTAATCATACATACGCATTCAAAAAGAAAATTGATACATAAAAACGGGCAAATAAATTACTGACTATAATATATTTCAACTATTCGCGTACCTAAATATTTAACTGTCTCCCTGGTAGCGTAGTTGGTAGCGTACACGCCTAGGAATACGGGGAATGCGGGTTCGATCCCTCGCTTGTCGGATTTTAAACATCCGAAAAAGCAGGACGGGATGCCCATTTGAGTAATTGGCTGCCAACAAATTCTCGAGAAAATTAATTCGTCAAGACGCCTTCTCATTGCGGAGATCCATATACTACTCTTTCGTAGTGGATATCTTCACATTGTGTAGATCCATATGCTCCTCACTAGGAGCGAAAATGTTATATATATATATTTATATAAATTCTTTTGTTTGACTGTGAAATAAGACTTGGCACAAATTTTAAAATTTATCTTAATTCATTCAGTAATAAATATCAAAAGTCATATTTTGATTGAATCGTACATAATCAATAGTTAATGATGCGTTTATATATTTAAATGATGACTGAAAAGAAATGGAGATTTCGTTCGTCTCACAGTACGTATATATAATAGCTATTTGTATATATAAAATTCTGGTTTGCAAAATAGTCTTGAAGTAACGATTGATAATGATTTGGATAATGATAACGTGATGTAGTAAATGTTTCGAATTGAGGGCTCGCGCCGGTAGATCGGTGGATTGTTGGGTATCAATTCGTACGGGATGTTTTTGATAGGAGGACCAAAGACTCGCCTAGGATGTGTGATAGTATTCGACGAAGTCTCGGAGTGCCAGAGTCTCGGCTTTGGCTCTCCGCCGATAGATGTCAGTCGCGCATGCGCGGATCAGAGGGCAGGGTAAGAGGGAAGGGATCTTAACAGCGGGGGGAAAGATCGCGGGGTCCCGGGCGACGGGAGAATTTAGTCTGTGCCACACGACAGGCGAGAGTAGCCGCGCGGTGTCTGATCGAACGCCCGGCCTCTGAGTACGCGACGTGGTTACGAAAGCAAAATAAATAAACTAAAATAAAAACAACATTTGATTATCGCGATAACTCCGACAAACTGAATTGCGACATTGAACCATGTTCATAGCTCGAAGAAGAGCACAATATTTTCGATAATAATACTAAATAAACAAATGATACAAAAATAGACGTCTAATGTGAATAAGCCTTGGAAAAGACAAGGAATCAATCTCAACATCGTATGACTCACAATTTTCTATCTCCAACCGGAATGGATGGGTTACAAAAAAATACCGATGCAATTACAAAAGTTTTACTTTGTTTCGTTAAGATAAATACAAGTGCGCCCAATTGACAGTTATATTTCAAAAGAACATTGTGTAGGACTGAATTTAAATTTTATTTAAATTTTAAATAACCAAAAAATCATGCAATGAACTTTTCTTTATATATATAGTAGTGTATTCAAAGAAAAATGTGTCGATAAAAACGTGGGTTATCCAAAACCAGACTGAGTTATCGCCATGCATTCGTTTCAGTGACAGTTCTGTGTGCTTACTTTTATTGGACTGAAAAAAAGTTTACAAGTAGGCACTCTGGGGCCTGGACAGTATTTGTTATGTTTCTGAGGAACAATAAAAAGGGTTACGTCATTGTTAAAATAAAAATGCCCCAGTTACCGAATTCGTCACGAGGTCGTAAATCATTTCGGAGTTAAAATCTTGTGCATTGAAAATTTGAATATTTTTCTTGAAATTCTAGAAGTTTATTATAATTATTTCTGAAGCGACGAAAACAATAGCTTTAACAGTGTTCGTTGTATAGTAAAGGATTTAATTTAAAAAAAAGCTTTTAAAAAAACAATAACAAATACTTGACTTTTTAAATTTATTGAGTGTTTTTATTGCTAGTGTTGATACACGTGTGTATGTATGTGTGAACAGTCGGTCTGTCAGAAACTTGGTTTGACATTTCGTGTAATCGATGTTTTGAGACAACCTCGTAACGTATTAAAAAAAAATAGTTAAAGGATCTTTTGGCAAAGTGTCTCGACGTCGATCCACCTGCAGTATCATCATATCGACGTCCGCGTGACTCCTCGCAGGTCGTCGACCTTCGAATGCGCTGGGCATTATCGCCTCCCTGTTCGTCGAAGTAAGCGGTTATCATTTACTAACTCGTGCTTTTCTTTTTCTTTCAACTCTCTTTACATGCGGCTGTGCGTCATCTGCGGCTGCTACCCTTCGACTGACGCCCCTTCGTCCCTCGCCTCGCCCTCTTCCCGACGCCCTGTCGACGCCTGACGACCCTCTCCCTCTGCGTCTTCTTCCTATACGTCCTCTCTTTCTGACGCTTCCGTTACGACGTCACTTTTACAAACAATTCAAACTCTGAACAAATATTGTTTTACTTTCATGATACAATTATAATTTTAATTACTATTTAAATTTTGTAATTTGTCAATTTTATTAATCGATACATAATATAAATGTGTATCTTGTTGAAAATCTGAATTTTATAAAACGATTTAAAATCGTTTAAATTTTTTCTTGACTTGCCTTAATAATCACACGCACGGTGTTGGGTGACACTTTCTACCGTCTTGTTTTGATCGCGATCGACGTCGCGAACACCCATTCCCCGCGCGCCTCCGCCGCTCCACCATCACCATCCTCACCCCCGGCGACCCCGTGGCGTGCTCCACTGCCGCCCCGGCCCTGTACCCTGACAATGTCGGGGGCGCGGGTGGCACCGGTTCGCTCTGCAATATGGCGGGATCCCCAGCGGCCGCATCCGGCAACTCCTCCGGGCCGGCCTGGTGGACGATGATGAACGGGGGCCTCTACGAGGAGAGCCCTCCGTCCGTGATGCCGCAGTCCGGAGCCCTTAGTCCGAGTGGTCAGGGCGCGGGAGCCAGTCCCGCAGCTGCACCCCCCGCTCCGGCACCCGCCTCTACCGCTTCCACCTCCCCCGCCTCTGTCGGCTCCGCTGGAGCCTCCGGTCCTCTTCACATCCCTGCAAAGAGACTTTCCTCATACGGCGACTGCGTCGAGCCCGGCGTCATAAGACACGCACACCATGGATCCCAAGCCTGGAACTACTCGCCCGCCGAAACGCACCACACAGGAGCGGCCTTCGAGCCGGCATCCCTCAACCACCACCAGTATTCCAATACTCCGACATACTACAATTTGGCAGGAGACCCCTCTAGAGACCGAAAATCATCCTCTTTGTCGTTCTGGTCTCCCGCGGCGAGTGCAGCAGCGGGAGGCACTGGAGACTACGGAAAGTATTCCGCGTCAGGGGGAGCTGGCGGTGGGGATGCCGGAGCCGGCTGTCACCAAGGTTTCGCGTCGCAAGCCTGCTGGAACTATCCTTACGGAGCAGCGCGGCACGAACATCCCGGTCAGGTGCCCTATCTCGCCGGTGAAGAACGCGGAAGAGTCGCAGGGATGGCAGCAGCAGCGATGGCAGCGGCCGAGTCTGCAGCTGCAGGTTTCGGACACGACGCCTATGGCCTGAGAAACTACGCACCTGAGCCTGTACCGGCAGCTCCTTACCCCCCTCCAGGTAACTGTTAAAACTTATGAACATGACATACTAACTATGGCTGAGCCAGCATGCTCAGCATGAATGCAAATATTGTCTGTCTTCAGCGATATTATTTTATGTGAAAGGGGGCGTGGTAGATATTATTAATATATATACATTTAGTGCAAGCATTTGTTAATAAATAGAAAACTAGCATAGTAGTTTACCCAAAGTAACTATATTACAAAAAGAATGTTTTTACTGTAGACAGATCTTTCAACCTTTTACAGTTTCATTATTTCTAAATACAATATTTATTTTGTTTTACTAGAATTAATAAATTATTTTATTTTATATATTATTTATTATCAAATACCATTAAGTTGACCTTTAGAAATAGTAAGATACGAGAAGTAGATAAGAAATTAATTAAGTAAAAAGTGAAGATGTTTATTTTATATTCAGCTTACCTATACCAGTTTGTAATACATGGGCAAAAAAATTGTAGCATGTATAAGAGAAACAACCGTGTATTACGAATTGGTGGAGAAGATCACTTCATTAATTTTATCTCAAATGTTTTATTGATTGCATAAAAAAATATGTTTATTTTTGTAGTTCGGATAAGAAAATATTTTTTAAACTATATAGCATGAAAACGTAGACCTTCCATATAAAATCTTACACTTCTGAATGAATTTAAACATATCTATTACACAATGCATCTGTACCTTGACATGTATGTATGCGTAAAGAAATATTCACTTAAATGCATGAAAATTGTTTATCTTATATTCCTTATGTAACCATCGATACTCTTCAACATGTTTTATTCAATTTTTAATTGTTCGTTTATCAATTATATAATAATGAGACTCTACTTATATATCGTCGTATTACTGGCGAAAGACGTCAAAGTGAAAAAGTGGGTTTTGAAATAATCGAGCTTAAATGTTTGTCTCTCTGTTAAATACATTTTACGACAATTTCTCAATGTATTATGTATTAGAAATTGTCGTCAAATGTATTTAAAAACTCACTTTTTCACATTAACGTTTTTTGTCAGTAATACGACGATATGTAATCGATAACACTTTAATTTTTATCAAACCTAAAAAATACGAAGACACGTTCATGATATTTTTAACTGACCATTATGAAAAGTATTTTTTAAGAACACATTAACTGAATACTAAATAAATAATGTAAAAGAAAAATGCACACAATGATTTACTTCACATCTTGTATAGAAAGTAAACTTGAATAAATCCTCGAGACGATGTAATAAGTTTAATACATTAGCTCTCTTGTTGCCTTAGGACTACTTTATTCTGAAGTGGAGTAAGTAAATAATAATTGCGCTATCACAATAATGTTTATAGAGTCATATAATAATCGATTTAAGTATAATAATAATAATAAAATCCGCCACTGCCAGCCGGTTCGTGTCGGAATTACTTCCCAGTGGGGCGAAACCTTTTCCCGTTATAGTGCCTTCCGATAAATATCCTAAACGCCTAAGTAACTTAATATACCGGCCTGAATTCTTAACATATTCGAATTCTTCATCTGCCGCGAATAATTTTTGTTGTTTGTCATTTTGATAAAATAGTTTATGAACCGGTTTTTAATTTTTGAGATTTAGCAGTGAGTAAACGTAAATATTAGACTTGCATGCGTTGAAATTAAAAATCTTCATATATAATAAAGAAATTCGAGGAGAATTTATTGAGTTCGTCAATCCGGTAATGAGTGTTGAATTATTTAATTAAATTTAAAATGTTAATCTTAACACGTGCTGTTCATTGTAATGTATGTCTGTATAATTAAAAAAAAATCTCTTGTGTGTAGAATGTTAGTTTTTGTTGGGATTAATATTTCCTTCCCTTCTCTGCGTCCGGATGTTGTTTTAAAATTATTTTACCAGATGAATAGTAATTAGATGTGACAGTTCCGGTCCGTGTCGGAATTAGTTGTCAGCTGGCGAAATTCATTTTTTTGTGTGCCGCATGCAATAAAGAGCGCGCCGCAAAAGAGGCCGTAAAACGTCGTTACATTCAGGCCGTTCCGATCGCGACAAGTGCCATTTTACTGCCTGTCGCCATCTCTTTTTATTGCCTTTTAATTCGGTCGTGCCAGACAAGGACGCAAGGCGTTCCGCGTGGTTTTCGCGGCAAACTTTTGGCGGGAATTACTGATTGACACATAATAATATTATTATTCATATCAGCTGATTGAATCAGAACCGAATAACTCTACAAAAAAATAATTTCGAAAACAGTTTTCCTCAAAGAAATTACGAAATGTTTTGCCATTCATGTATTATTTATATCTTAAATTTCATCAAATATGCACAAATTTATAAAAAAATAATAGCTAATTATGAATTATTTAAACTAAAATAGTCTACACTCTCATGGTCAGCTTATTAGCGACCTCGCCTTTATGAGCGGTACAAATTAATGTGGTTTCGCTTCAACAACAGATGAACAGTTAATATTTGGCATAAAAAAAAGAATTGTCACATCATTTGTATGCGTAAAATGTACCCAATACCATTCTGCAAAGACAAGACGACGAATAACGAAATATTTAAATGTATGGGATTCAGAATTTGTAAATAAATGCTGAAATAATTCTGTAAATAGTTACATATAAATTAGCATATTATTTATTATTGATGCGAATCGCTGATTTTAAAACATTCGATTTTGATTGTATAAAAATCTAGCTTCTTTATATATGTATACAATAGATTAATTTATGTGACTGAGTAAAATCAAAGTCTTATATTTTAAAGCAAAGTGATGTAAATAGTATTCATACACGTGGACTACCTAATTGTCTTGATTTTTAATTAGATATTAAAAAAAAACTATTATGATATTTATAAATTTATATGCGGAGATTGGAATAGTATCTTAATTAAACAAAACTAATTTTAGAACTAACGCTTCAACATTTCAATCACTCAATTGTGATTCTCATTGAAACCGGTATGTATAATTAATTAATGTTTAAAAAACGACGAAATTATTATGTATTTTACGGCCGCGATCTTTATAATAATATTATTTATTTAAATATATTTCACACGAGTATATTAATATTTTTTTTAATATCTTATATGTATGTTATTTATGTTACAAAAAGGGTCGGATATTAGATAAGCAATAAGTTTAAATCGTATTCTATCAGGACGAGACTACCCTTCAGTTTCTTACGTGCATTTTTATTCCAGCCGGTGCAGCGCAAAGCACTTTTCTAGGACAATCGATAATAATGTGCTGTGCAGAGTATCCTCCTGCAGGATAATGCAATACGTCGACCCTTTTACTGATATGAAGCGCGGGGTAGAATCCCAGTGAGAATGAGGGTGGGCCGGTAGTGTAGATTAGTTCTCATTCGTACGACACGTGTGCGTGGATTCTGTATGATATATAGACGAGACACATTTTATCTTCGTAAAGGATACAATTGAATATTATTGAATTAATCTTAAAGACAGGCCATATTTTTGTATGATATACTAGAAGACAAATATGTTATATATTTATATATATATGAAGACAAGAAAAATAGTAAATATTTTCGATAAACATTTTTTTAAATCACGATTTCGATTTTAAAGGTAGGTATCTGAAATTGTTATTCTCAATATCGTCGCCAATATTGCAGGAGCACGTATCTTGATTTTTTTAGTTTAAGTCACTTTGTAAACTGTAGTTTCTTGTATTATTTAAACATTTTTGCATTTACACATACGTTTATAAGACCTGCTTAAAATATGTGTTAACGCAAAAATCTGTCATTAATACAAGAGATTGCAAAAAATAAAAATAATATTTTACAAAGTGACTTAAATCGAAAAATCAAGATACGTGTTCCTGCAATATTGGCGACGATATAATGAATACCTACCAAGTGTTAATAGTTAATAGAAAATGTTGCTATATTGTGGTTAAAAACATCAATATTTATTCATTAAATCAACTAAGATCCAATAGTTATTTGCTGATCAAACTATATAATATAAATGCACACTTTTAATTGATGTAGTTTTCGAAATGTTGCAATTATGAATATATATATTTCATTAGTGATATATTAACAATGATATTGCAATGCTTGAAATAAATAAATAAAATAGGGTTTGCACAAAAAAATACATTAAATATTAAACTTTAGTTTAAATTTTCGTCTATTTATTTTTATGTTTTGTGTCTCGAATATGCTCCGCTAGATGTCGACCCTAGCCCGTTACAAACGCGGAAGCAAACACAGGCCGTCTCCCACTAATCTACGAGCGCGTGGAACAGAAACTATACCAACTGACAGCGTGATAATGGCTTTAGCAGCGGGCTCGCTCGTTCAATGGAGCTACCGCCAACAATCATCCGCTAGAAACGACAGAGTGTAAATACAAATAGAATACATATTATTTATAATAATATTGTCGATGACGTTGGTCATGAGAAATCCCAATGAAACATGCACCATCATTGATTAATAATTACCGTATTATGCAAATATTGTAAATAATTCAATCAATTTGGCCGTAATGTCAGTCCGTTTTAATTAAAGGCAAGGCACACTTTGTTTCAACTTCAGCATTTTAAAAGCCAATCTATTTTTTTTATTAAATTTCCACACCAATCAAAGCATATAGTCGTGGTAAAAATTTATCTTTTATTTACGCAAGTTTACAGTTAAATACTATCACTTGCCAACCCCACCAAATAATTCGGTATGGAAATGTTAACTAAATATTGTATAATATATACCGCTATAGCATAGTACAAATCAGGATTAGGACAACGAAAATATAGTAATTTTAATGTGATATATGCACAAGTTTATGATACAAATAACAATATAAATAATGCAATCATTTTTATAATATATAATTTAATATGAATAAATGAATTAATAAATTCTATGAATATAAACATGAGAAACGAAAAACTCGTTTTCATTAATACAATATTATTTTTATTCAAATAGGTAATTAAAAAAATATAAATTATTATAAATATCATCTATTAGTATTAATTCATATGATTGAAGGATATTTTTACTAGACTATCAATTGAGGGAGTTAAGCATGAGGGGGAGAGAAGCAAAACTGCCATTTTTCACCAAAAAAATATCGTGGAAAATCAAATAAATTTGTTGATTGCATTCTAATTACTCAATTTAATACCTTTCTATAAATATGGTAGTACAAATAAATTGTTATAGATATTTTATAAAATTATGCGGATATTTATATGTTTAAGATTAATATAATATGAGCAAATTGGTTTTACGATTATGATACAATTATGAGCGTTTTTGTTGATAACACCCTCAATTTAAACTTTAAAATAATACTGACATTTCGGAAATGTGTGAACATTTAACCACATACATCCTAATAAATTGTTAAAAATATCGAAATAATTATGTTAATTTTTTGTTAGTCTATAGAATTAATTGATTAACCTCATTTTTTTCTTCATAATTACATTTTTTTTTTTAATAAAATCTGACACAATAATACCATTTTATTTTCGTACCATAATTACACCACATTTATTTTTGGAGTTTACGCTGGAACATAATTATTGTTAATAAGTGACGTGGTTGGAAAGCAGCCCTCCTAAAATTAAATTATGTATTATACTTCTCATTGTTTTGAAGGCGACCGTGCCTGTTGAACAGTGCGTTGAAATGTCATTATTAGTTCGTTGGACTCTGTTGCAGTCTCGAGTAACCCACTTAGGGAATCAGCGTTTGTGACCAGAAAAAAATAGCATGCACCATTTACCGTGAGAGTTATGGTGTAGTTACATCATTGTTGACATATGTACTCGTACGTATGTAATAATTTACTGAGACTTGGTCTTATTATATTTATGAAATTGAGGAAAAATACGATAATTAAAAAATACTCGTTGTACGCATTGTTTTGCACATATCCGCTCCGAAAGTGGTGAATCTGCATCTTAGCAATGTAAATATTAAGTGCTCTTACTGCAGAGTTAGCGTGGTCTCTTGTATGTGTTTTAAGTGCCTAAGTCTTATTACACCGCACTTAGTGAGGCTAAGGGTGCCTTGAAATTGTGTAGTGTAATAGGCCCTTTACCACTACTGGGGTATATCGATTCGTTAAGGCAAAAGGCATCAACCTAGTTTTTTTATAAATGCCCTTATTTTTAGGATCACAATGTATACAAAAAAGTTTTTTCAAAAGGAATCAGAGTGCAAATGCTGGAATATTATAAAAATTTAGCGTTGGATTGTGAAAAAAAGAAGGACCTACCAAATATGCATGCAGGAATGAAGCCCGCCCCGCATTCACTGCATTATTGTTATATGCGGGTTAACGCCTTTTGTCTAAAAGGGTCAATATGTATCTCCGCATTGTCAAGATTTATGTTGACAGCCTGATTTCTTTCACAGAATCAATCACCTAATTGCTCAACTGAATAGACATCCAATCCTGGATCTTGAATTTTAATAAATTCCAGCACCTGTGGGACTCGATCCCGAAATCGCCTGATCTGAAGCACGCACGCTAACCTATCAACTACAGGAGACACGCAAAAAATATTTTTTATATATAATTACAAATGATGAAACGACATAAATTTAATATAAAATATTATTAAATAAATGGGAATTTGTCATTTATACTTGAAGACATAAAGAAGTCAAAAGTATTAATAATAGTAATAAAAAAATATATAATTGTCATTTTAAAGTTACCTTATAAAGGCTAACAGTCTACTTACTTAGTATTGGTTAAAGGCAGGCAGGCTTGAATTTTCTATAAGTGAGTTAACATAAATATTCGTAACGATCTCTCTTCATAACTGTATTATTTTTACCGCGTAAATCGATTTTAGTCGGATAGTTAAAAACATATTGTCATACAAATATCAGCCAGATTCTCTACCAGAAGTTAAAATAGTGAAAATTAGAGTAGCGAGATTTTTTAAATTGTGTCCATTTAAATTGTTCTGTTATTTATACTTTGTCCCGCGTCCAAGCGAGCGTGGATGATAATTAACGTATACATACTACGTGTATTGTATTGTTTCGAGGGAACCCACGTGTCCCACTCGTAATGGTTCACCTTGACCTGCATTTAATTCGTCAGAATCGTTCTCCAGCGATAGAAACGCGGTCTAACGTCATATTATAATCATAAAAGACTGCACCTCGTAGCTGAAGCTTATTACCGTTTTATGGACCCAACTCGCGTGCGTTGACTGAAGACCTGGCCATTTTATGAATGAACTTGAGGTATTTTTATATACGACGTATCGGTTTTTAACGCCGGCACTGTCTCATACGAGCATACGAATCCGCCGAGCGATTCCCGACCGTAATGCGCCGGTTAAAGCGCCGATGATCGTCCGACGCGGAATTATACGTCAAGTGTTTAACGTTCAAAATACGTAGGAAGATTTTTTTAGTGAGGTTTTATTGCGTGTGGATTTATTTTTTTTATACTTTTTTTGCTTTCGTCAACGCGCTGTTAAATCATTTAGGCTGTTTGATCGATAAACGGAAGTTCTGTTTTTATTGACCATACATTGATAAAAACTGTTTTATTTTTATTAGTCTTCAATAGTAGGTTCACAGAGCAATTCTCAATACATTTTAATATAAGAATAAACAATATCAATGTCTTGTTATTGCATGACAATAAACATTAACAACTTTAAACAACCCCCAACTGACTAAAATCAGTTATTATTAGCAAGGGTAGTTTACCTCTATGGACGAAAAATGAGACATGAAAGACAATAACTTTTAAAATACAATAATATTTCTAATACACATTAAATTATTCATTAATTAATACAAATATTCATTTTTTATTAATATTTCAAAATTTACACTCCGTCTTGTATTGTTATTGATAAATTTTAAAGAAAATAATATAGATTTAATAAATAGTTCAAAAAATAGGATTGTAGATAAGATTTATATATACATATTTATTAACTATCTACTTTATGAAGTCTATGGATCTGGATATTTTGGAATTTTATGTTGACAGATTGTGTTTTTTTGTCAGAATTAGTCAATATATAGCAAAGGTATCTGTGCTATATTTTTGTTTTAATATCTTTCGAGGAGCTAAAATCCTTTACCAATTCAGTCGTCTGGTTGATGTCACCAAACGACAGAAAGGCGAAAATAGGAAAAAAACAATTTAAAATTCATCCGTGTATGTATGTGACTTGTAACTGATGTAGACGCCGATACAACGTGTAATTTTCATTCGAAGTATCCTGTTCATATGGCAATTTCGGGAAAATACTTTTTGTAATATAAATAAATACAAAATTATATATATATATATATAATGGTATTGTAAGTATACGTTAATGGCATAGTAAATATTTATTGATCAATATATAATAAAAGGAAATGGCAGTATCCTCTTGTCGGATAATAACTGCAATTAATCAATGTAGTAAAACGTGTAATCAGTGTGAGATAGATTGTTTAGTGGCGTTATGTGCGAATACGTATTGAATGAAAAGCCAAACGACAAACCGTAATAACTTTATAAGGCAATATTATGTGCCTTTAACGACTCATACGAACTGGGCCATTTCACAGTTTGTGTATTAAACGGTCGATCGGTGCCTTCGGCTTCCACTCGGCACCCGCTCGCTAACTCCAGAAGTATGCATCATAAAACTTTAAACACATTTACAGCTCTATGTGCGGTGATTTTTTTATGGACTGTATAATCCGTCTAGACTACAAACTACTTCTTAATTGATTACCTAATAACAAACGAATAAAATAACGCTAACCGCCAATAAAAAAGGCAAACGTGTTCGACGATTACAACGTCATTTAGCTGACTTTTTAAGTTTTACAACGGCTCGAAGTTCGTCTCTGTGATGTCACGTGACGTCACTCAAATACTACAATCGCGTGTATGTGTCGCGCGGCTTTTTAAAGTTTTATAGTCATTTAAAAAAATATTAACTTTTTTTCTTGTCGCAGATTAATATTCATTCATGAACACGCACACCGATCGCACTTTTATATGCCGTATGTTTTCTGATTTTAATTTATAGCCATATGACTACAATTCGCTCATATTGTAATGACTTTTTATATTATTCATTCGCTAATATGGCGGTTTTATGTGCTTCTTGACATTGTTTCGCATTTTATTGGGTAATACTTGTCTTAGGTCAGTTTGACGTGCAGCTGGTAAGGTATACACATACCTTCACACCGAAATAATTTATTTTAGAAATACCTATGTGTTCGTATACACATAATAAAAGTTTATGGCTACGCTAATTCGCGTTTTAAACATTTATTGTGTGATGAAGATTTATGTCGCCATAACATTATTTATTTATTTGCACACTTACATATTGTAACAAGAAGTATGACGGCGATCCAATTGACATTGGACTACATAACACATAATAATGTAAATGTTAATTATATCAACGTGGTAGGTCAACTACTTATATCAAAATCCGTAATAAGATAGAGTTTATAATTATATAATTGTATATAGTATATTAAAACCTTAGCCTTCTTGCATTCGAACACATGGCTGAATAAGTATATGAACTCTCATATATTTGCATTTTATTTATTCATTAAATAACGATAAATATCTTGAATGTGTTTGATAAAAATACACTTTTTATATTATACGGCAATTTAATTTTTTACTTAGGCCCCCCTTCACAGAAATTTCGCCTGCGTCATTACTTACGTAGATAATAAGGCATAATCCTTTTTATATATGTTTACTTTAGACATCGTACGTAGTGTAAGGTAAATTTCATAGTGTTGTTAAATAGTGCACACGCGGCTTCATCTGAGCCATAGATTCCCAATCCAATTTAGCTTACCGTCCACTAAAACCTCTGTTTTTCATTCACACGCTAACTAAATATCTGCGCCCCTATAATTCGTGCTCTTCTGTGACTACATCACTGATTATTAATTTCTTCCATAAGGAACTACTGCCCTTAGACCTCCTAAACGCCCCCAAATGATTCTGAACTCAATATTGCTCTCCTAAAAGGCTTCAGCGCCCACAAGGGGCAGTACCACCCACTTTGAGAACCTATAATCTAACCGATGATCATGGCCACAGTAAGCTATTGATAAATCGACATTTACACTTCAGTATGTGAGCATATATATCTCATCGATTATCAAATTATAATATAATGTATTTATGCAATATAACTTTCTGTCGATAGCTATTTCTAGATGTATACCCATCTACAATTCGAATAAAATGATAGAATAATACAGTTTTTAATCGCGGTGAAATATAGTTCAGTCAACTGAAAGCTAAATGAATTATTAGTTTTTTTATCAACTCATTAATATTTATTGCAATTTTATACTATTCAGTATTAAGAATATTTATTTTTACAAAAGTAATTATCTGTTATTATTTTTAAAAAATGATTTTAGAATTGATATTCACGGCAAATAAAAAAATGTGTCGAAATAATTATAATATATCATACATGTATCGGGATTTGGGAAAGTATATCATAAATTCATAGATTCAATAAAAAAACTGGATATTCTGTGACACATGTCATTTTAATTATGGTACACAAACATTAATTAACGCTAGAATCGTCAAACTAAATAACATTTTCAGATTTTTTTTAAAAATATAAAAACGTATGTATGCGTTGTCAGTATTCTAAATTACCATTTCCAACTTATTGTCTAATTTACTTCCCTCTGGAGATTGTTATCGAAATGAAATTTGTTCTCACACAGTTAATAGTCAAGCCAACGTTTAGTGGGACAGGTCAGTTTTATAGCGTCATAATGGTGGGTTTATTGGAGTAGATTTAATGTGTTGTTCATAAGTGCATAAAAAAAACGTTTTGTTAAGTATTCGTGTTGCATAAGATGTTATGTTCGTCTATTTGCATAAACATAAAAATCACGTAAGTGGCTTTGATTGCTTTGTTAGATAATAAATGCTGAGATATTCTGTTCGTAAATAAATAATTACATAGATTATTTTGACTCTTTTGGAATGTGTCTCATGTTTAGTAGGATTAGAGTGTTAAAATATTTTATGTTTAATTATAATTTTAAATTAAAAGTTTTGACATATAAAGTATACTAAATAAACAGTGGATTTCAATATAACTATTATCGTATTAATGACATTTATTTGATATGTACCAACCCCTTTTTAAGCCCCACTGTTTTGTTGTTATATATTTTAAAAAATCATTTCACATATTTATAAATTGTTTGATTACTTGGGTACTCAATACACTTATTTAATATCATTATATAATATATTAACCCTAATTTGCTTTTCGTATTGTTATGATGACGTTATTTCTGATGAAAATATAAATGATATGAAACCCAGTATTGCATACTAACTTTTAAAAGTGATGTGGGGTTCCTCCCCATCTGCTATTTTCCCCGCAGGATCCCTGGCGTCCATGTCTGTGGGCGTCGGCGTCGGCTGCGGGTCCACGAACCCTCTGGAGTGGGCGGGTCAGGTCACCGTGCGGAAGAAGCGCAAACCGTACTCCAAGTATCAGACTCTCGAGCTGGAGAAGGAGTTCCTTTTCAACGCATACGTCAGCAAACAAAAACGGTGGGAGCTGGCACGCAATCTCAACCTGACTGAAAGACAGGTGAAGATATGGTTTCAGAACAGGCGGATGAAGAACAAGAAGAATTCTCAGAGGCAGGCCGCACAGGCACAGAACAACAACAATAATAATTCTAATGCTAATAACCATAATCATCATTCCGCTCATCACCATGGGCACGCGCAACACCATGGCATTAACCATCATGCGGCGAACGGCACCGCTGTCAAACACCATCAGTGACCCACGCCTTTCTCTGGGGCATTTCCGCATCACTATAACCACCAAGGAACTGTGAGTTAAACGCCCGAATTGAGAGAATAATCATTAGTAAAACTACCTCTTTGCATATTTTTGTTCACTTTAAAACATCGTCAAATACAAACCAACAATCAAAGCAACTATTTAATAATCGATAACCCAATATAAAAAAAATTAAATAATAAAAAAATTCTGATAGAGAATGAATAACTCGTTTTCCATTGTCCATGGTAAAATAATATCTTTACAAAATCTAAGATATTTTCAATTTATTCTTCAAAACGAGACGGCTTATTATATCATATCATTTATAAAAAGAAGACACACTACTACCTTCTGAGCTTCCATATTAGATGAACTTCATCATATTGTATATCTGAAAATTAAATATTTCTTTTAATATTTTCTTATTTTTATATTTCTCTATATTTTTTAATTCATTATAGTAGATATGCGTCTCGTTTTTATTGGTTACTAATATCTTTGCAGCCGAGTAAATAAGATCAAAGTTAGTTTTTAGGAATGTTATATACTAAAAATACGCAAAGTAGGTAGGATATTAATGATTATAGCCACTGAACAGTGGTATATAATGCCCAACAGTCTAATATATAATATTATAATTACAACTGAATCGGTGAAAAAGTATTGTACTTCTATTTATATAGTATTGATTGTATCGCAATCCATGAAAATGTCCGATCGTCTCGACTGTTGAAAGAAACACTCTCTAATCCTATGCGATTTTTACGTGGTGCGTTATAACAAAATGTTTGACCCCAGGGAATTAATCGATGTAATATTAGAAACCTAAATTAAAACTATTCATGACATGTACGTTACATAAGTAGATGCGAAAGCATTAAGTACCTTTGTTTAAGATTAGTTTACTTAATTGTTTAAATATCATAGATAGTTCTTTTAAATACCTAGAGAATATGATTCAATGTGAAATTTTATTATGTGAGACTGCTTACTGTAATGCCGATAACGCGAATTTTGATTTAAAATTTAGGATTAAGTCAACATAAAAAGGTACTCTGTGACTTAGTAAAGTTTAATTTTTACGTTCGACAGCCAAAAATTAATATTTTTGTTATGTTATATGTTTTAAGGGCAGGTGCATTAAAATTTTGTTATGGATTAAAATTAAATTTTATGTTTTCATTGTACTTTACGGTTCTCGAATTTGAGCGCGTTTAATATTTTCGTTAAACATTGATTCTTAAAATTACCCTTTCCTTGTTTTGTTACTACATTTAATATTTGTTATTATTCTTAAACCGATAGATAACTTATTACGCAATTAGTTGAAATTTTCAAACACATATTTTTTAAATCAGCTTTTTCATCTCGCACCATTTTTTCAAAATGTCAGATCTAAATATCGGTATCGAGGGGTACTTATTATCTTTGTCTTGAACAGATTGAAGTTAAATATAATACTATTTAGAATTTCCTGAAAGTATAAAATTAGTTTTATACATACCAAAAAATAATAGCAATCATTAATACCGTACTTAAAATATTATATTTTACTGTTCATCAAGTTACAATAAATAATTTTATTTAAAAAAATTGTATGATAAATGTGTATTTAATTTATTGACAATTTAAGCCCGATTAAGTTGCATTTTTTATATTTACTTGTCGATATTTTCATCACTTTAAATCTCATCTCACTCTAAAGTTGCGTTAGTCTTGAGTTATTTTATGTAAATCCATATTAAAGACAAGCCCTCCAATATAAGGTAATTGACTTGGAGTACAACAGTTCTTTATAAGTAAGATTTATTTAGGTGAATATAACCTACGTACTAAGGAATAACTGTCAACAATCTTGTATTTTGCATTATAGATGTTTAGTAGAAATAATGTAAATTGAATGTCATTAAGGTTATTAATTAATAATGAAATACATCTGTAAAAGAAAATAAAACTTCTCTAGATAACCGAATTTCAAAATAATGTAGATTTTTTGAGAATTTATAATAATTAGAACTTCTTTTGTTGTATACAATATACATATTTGCATAAACAACTATATCTAAGAATATTTTTGATTTTGATGTCACTTCTTGAATTTTACTTTCTCATTACAAAATGTGTCAAAATAATTGTTGTAAAATAGTGGTTTCTTTATATTTTTATTATTTAAAAGAAGGTTATAAATTAATATGCCACATTTAAGTACATGTTGAACCAAATTACGTTTAACTCTCCAGTTTAATTATATTATGTTATTTGAAATTAATATTGATACAGATCAATATGTTTTATGTACAAACAAAACTTTTTTTACGCTGTCATAACTTTAATATTCCTATTATAATTTCTTGTGACGTTGTTAATTTTTTAATTAATCAAGTATTTACTATTAATTTTTTTAGATGAGACAAAGTTATCGTATTAATAATAATAAAAATTATTCATAAATTGTATAAAGTTATTGATTAAATAAATCGATGTTTGTATTTTGAAGCTTACAATTAGAAATGATTAAAATAAATACTTGTAAGAAATTAATTAGTCTTAAATAATAAAAAAAGTTCTGGGATCTTTGAGTTTGAAGACCGAATATGGTAAAAATCTTAAGCATTTATGTTCAATACATACTTTCAATTTTTTTTAAAAAGATACTTAAACTATATTAATATTTACAATGGCAAATATACATATATATACTTTTTTTGTTATATTATAATTATAAACTATTTATTGATTTATTAGTTGCTAATCTGACTCACTTCGAATATCATGATAAACATTAAATCGACAAATGTTTTTAAAAATATGTTTTGAATTTTATATTTTTTTACGGTTTGAATTTAATTATATTTGACATATTTATACAGAATTTAAAGTTTTTATAAAAAAAAAAATTGTAAGACGTTCATTTGAAATTCACACGAGATGATATTACTTCATTCTGTAGCTATTGCTAAAATTATATCTTTCACACTGAGTATTATATTTCAATAATTATGGTAGAGTTTTGGATAAATAATTGTTTTTCGTGAAACATCAGTCAATTTGTATTTTATCATATGTTCTTATCTAATTATTATTTTGTGAAAGTGTTATTTTTTTATTTTACTTACATTTAGATGAGAAGAAAACAAAAATACGTATACACGGACATGAAAATCAGCAATGTATTCAATTCCCCTGTTCTGGAACCACATCTTGACTTGTCAGTAGGGCAGTACCAATTGCCTGATCAAACCCTTGGCCATGGAGGTCCATGGAACTCTTTCTCCAGCTTTAGAACTGTTTACTTGGTGCCAACAAACTGAAATGTTTGATTGGCACGTTTAGCATATAATAACTCTTCTGTATCATAGGGTAAATCGATTGGTTCTATTTTACAAGTATTTTATTAAAATATGTTTGTATCGAAACCTCTCACTACTCATCTAATTCAATATTGAAATAATGTCCTTCATAATTGCCCCTTGACCGACAATTTTAAAGGATACTCAAGATACAAAAAAAACATATTTTAAATTTAATATTTGTAAAATGTTAAAAATAGATTTGCCTGTCAAATATTGTAACTTGAATCTGTAACTACTTTTAATTTCTATAAAATATAACAGTCTATGTCTATAGTTTATAAAAACGACTTCATCAAATATTTATTTATACTCATCACACCTAAATAAATCTAAAACAACATTAAATCTAGAAAAAAATCAAAAAAATCTAAATAAAGTCTCCTCATTTAATAATTTATTGTAACTTTTATAAACCCATTGCCTCTTTGTCTGAAATATTAGATCGTAAGTTTTATATACTATATATATAAAAAAATCTATTCATTGGATATTCGTGTTATTTTTTATTACTCCATTAAATTCCTATATGAACATAACTTATATATAACGAGTTTTGTTTTTGGAAGATTTCATCCAATACTATTAGCGTATTATTGGGTATCAAATTACAAAATATTATTCACCTTGTGATTTAAGAAACATTTCATAATGTACACAAAATGTTCCTTATTTAACGAATACATAAATAAATTTTTGATAATATGGATAGCTTGAAAATTCATATTTTTTGCTACAAAAAAAAAACTGTATATTTGTACCTAATGCTTGTTTTGTTTTTACTTGTATTTTTTCTTTGGATATTAGTAAAAGAGTTTGAATTACTGAAATATTTAGTAATTATTTTCTAATTTTTTATCATTGTTCAAATCTATCTTTGATGTATAGAAAAAAATTGTTTTAGAATGTTTAAATCATCCTATTTATATAATCGTGAGTCGAGTTTTTATATTACCTAAAATAAATGTAATTATGTTTACGGCAGTAGGTATGTGTATCTACACAGTGTATGGAAATGTCTTAGAAATAGTCATTGATATTTAGAATACCTACACTAAATAGGATTATTGTATGATTGAGTTACTATACCTACAAGTAGATAATAAAATGTACAGCTACTATTTAAGTATGTTAATGTGCTCTATAAAACAAAACTACAAAAGAAAATTTGTATGAAACAATAATAAAATTACTTTGAGACGTGTGTCATTATTCTTTATTTATCTCTCTTCTTAAAAAAAACATCAACACAGCCTTTCGAGAGCGTCGTCTTCAAAGATATACGTAAGTATAAATCCGCCTTATCTTAAACTACTAATATTGTTCTTCTGCATATTATTTCAATTTACATATATTCATGATCTGTGAGTATTCATCTATTGATAACTGCTTTAGTTACCATGTATAAACCTTACGAGTGGCGTAGCTACGTAGTAAGTGCCCTGGAGCAAGTAAAATCGTCCTACTTCACTGTACTTGTAAATGTTGACTTCCTCACAAAACTTACGCCCTCCTAGTCCGCCTAGAGTAGATCGCTCCAGCTGCTCCTCGGTAGCTACGTCATTGAATCTTACACATATTTTTATTCAATATATACTTTTACTTCTGTATCGTTGGTTAAATCAAATCTACGAAATATACTTTAGCAAAAATAAAAATCAATTGTGGCTAAATTAAAAATATTCTTGAAAAAAGATAAATACTAACAATAATAATCTGTTGCATATATATTTTTTTTCAAAATATATTTGATAAAAGTGTATGCCCTCCATATTTATATTAAATTGTACACAGGTAAATATATATGTAGGTGATGTGTTAATTAATTTCCTAATATTACATGTATATTTGTTTAAAAAATGCATGTAGTTCAATGATGCAGGCTTAGGAGCAGAATAAACGATAAAAGGCAAGTAAAATAACTATTTTTTTAAATCAAAACAATTCAATATGGGTAAGTTAAAATACTGTGACGAGTGTGCACAATTAACATTATTGTTTAAATTAAAAAAATGCTAATAAAATAGTTTTACAATTGATTTATTTCACTGGTAAATAACATGGACATATTATTCAATTATCGAATGGAATGGTAAATTATGTGTATATCGATTAAATATTAATATAATGAAGGTTCTTCCATAGCATTACTAATTTAAATCTACTGATCTAAATAATATTACAAGATCTTTTTGCGACATTGGGTTTGACTGGTGCAAAATCACGAGGCATAGCACCCAGTCAGTGGGAACATTGCATACATTCGCAGGGCTGGCTCAGACTTTTATGGGTCACACGCCTCGCACGTCGCACCTCGAATTTTAAAGAAAAAAAAATAGTAAAATCTTTCATGTATAAGAAATGTATTCGCGTAATATTTTCGTATAATTTATGTTGGTTCTTTACATTTTTACCGGCAATGGTATCCGGTACCAGTAAGACACTGAAACACAGTCAAATTATAATAAATATAATAATAAAAAGTACCGATAACAATCTTAGCCCTATAAATATATACATATATCATTTACATTACATTCCGAAGAATGATATGAGTATTGATTACAGTTTTCGTCCATTTTTAAGAGAATGGTAATATTTTATACTCGTATGGATAAACTGTTTGTGTAATGAAAAAAATTATCTAAGGGACTATTTTTTCTATCCTTTTGCATCTTGTATACTGATTACCAACACTTATCTTTGGTCTCTTTATTATGGGCAAGTGAGATTTATGATTATCAAAGAATACAATATTCTTATTTATATAATATTCTTTACAATAATTAAGAAATTTTGATCCAAAATAACATAATTTTTTTAAGAATGCCTGAACCAAATTCGACACATATCTGAATGCCACAATATGTGATATGAGGTTGTTTTTTTTTAAATCTGTGGAAAATTACCATTTTAAATGAGAAAAAATCTAAACGAGTTTCATCTTTTCCCTAAATGACATTCTAGTGCATGAATTACATTTGTCTATGGACTTTCTAGACAAGCAACTAAACTGATATTTTGTATGTATAATATGTAAACTTTTGTCGTATCGGTGTATTAGATATAAGCGCGTGGGTTTTAAAAGCGTGAGGTCACTTGGAATATCTAGGACTGGAAATTTCTAGTCGATTAAGCGATTGGTTGATTACCAATTCTTGTGAAAAGTAGTATGTCTACATTTAGTGGAGGCACCCTTTATTTTCAATAAACTTTCAATCGCCCAAAGTAAAATTGTTCTCAGTTTGGAGGGGTAAATAATGATTCTTTGATAACTTCGTGGAGGAAATATTATTATATCGATCGTGGAAAAGAAATAAGACGTAACACATAATGAATAAATTTTATAGGAGGCACAAAAACGTAAATTTAATGGTATGAGGTCAAAGTTAAAATATTAAATACATACAACGTTGAAGTGCTAAAACCAGTGTTTTATTTACATAATCTGATATAAATTTAATGACATTAAAAAAAAATTCAATAAAATTGATATCATGGAAGTCTTTTTCCCCGGTGGGAAATTTGACAGGCTGAATTCAATTTTAAAAGCTGAATTTAGATAATTGTCCAGCATTTGCAGCTTACATCCTTTTGATCGAACATGTATTAAATTGTTTACGTTGTGACTATTGAAAAAAAGCTATTTTTGAAAAACCGAAGGTTACATCCTTTTTCTCTTCCGCAGTCAATATGGTTTGAATTATTACACTAATTCATACGAAATTCGATTGTTTCTACAGGTAATCACGCATATGTCGGATCTGCAGATGGTGAGAAGGAATTAAGGAAAATGAAAGGAAATAATTTCAATGGGTGAATCAGCTCCTATAAAAAAACTCGGAAGATTTAATATCGCTTCTCGCGGATTTATTTGAGAAATAAATTTCTCATCGCCATAAAATCTTATTAAAATTTAATAAAAATTACCATAATAATTATATTGCATATTCTAAATTATTTAAAATCAATATCTATCAAGCACCATCAGTCGAAAATATTAATTATACTGCATATGTTTTGAAATTTCTAAATATTTTTATTTGAATATGACATATTTAAGAGGAATTCTCCTCATTGCCAGATAAAAAGATTTTGCACCACTGAGATCGATTGCAACTTTTTTGTCAATGTTAACTAACGACTATAAATAGCTACACTTGAGGTTTTTATCATAATTTCATCAATTTACAGTAAAACTAAATATTTTAATCAAAACGTGCCAACTAGATAATAATTACGGCAAGGAATTAATTAGTTTTAGTTTTTCCTGGATATAAAATTTAATAATACTGAAGGTAAGTAATTAAATAAATACTTATTTTGCTTATATCACACTCATAAACAGTATTTATGTTTTTTTAAACTATTGTATGGTATTAAATAAAACTTTTGTAACGATGTCCTAATGAAGTAAAAATATCTTGAGATCAAATTTAATAACTATCCTAAGGCACATAGTGACATAATACAATATAATATAGGAAAGAGAAACTTCTTTTTATGAGGGATTTTAATCACGTCCATACAAAATGTGAGACATATGGATATTCATGGTATGAAAAGCAATCTTGAGAGATGAATGCTTTTACGAAGATTGTGGGTGGAACCCAATAGCCTACTCTCTGGGCATTCGGCCCTACATTTTTGGATTTTGAACAAGTTATTTGTTCGGAATTTGAGCCTTCATCCATCAACGCAGATACAGAAACAACACCAGAACGAATGAATTATTTTTAGTTAAATACTATAAAACGATAAAATCTTATTCATTCCTCAAAATTTTACCATTTTAAAATATTTCTCTTAATTTTTATACCCTGCTTAACATATAATATATATCGACTGTAGAAACGAAAAAGGATGAAACCCACAATTTTTTAAAACAGCTTTTTTCTATTTTAACAATGTATACAATTGAATAGACATTCTATAAAAATTGATTAAGCTACAAATGCTGAAATAATGTCTAAATTTAGTTTTTAAGTTTTAAAAATGTATGCTTTGTCAAATTTGCGACCAGGAAAAAGGATTTCCATCACATCAAATGCTTTTGTTTTTCTTAAATAACTTAACAGATTAATATAAAATTGGGTAAATTAAGCACTAGTTTTAGTATTCATGCACTTCAAGGCAGTGCCTGTTTAATATTTTGATTTTGACCCATAATCATTAAAAAACGTTTTTTGTGCCTCCTGTAAAATTTGTTTCATGTGGGTTATGTCCTTTATCTTTTCCATAGTCGATATTCAAATTCTATTTACTTTCAACTGAAAAAACACAATTTTCCAAAATATTCATCTCGACGAAAAAAACTCTTTCGACTAAAATAGTTTTCTATGGTGTATTGGGTATCTTGTTTTGAGATAAATATACCCTGGTTACCATGCTGCTCGCAGGCAGCAGCTTTCTAATCACTGCAGCAAAACCTAATAAATAACAAGGATAATTCTACAAACTACACTTATGTCCTTATATTTTTATCATCACTACCTGAGATTTGTATTGTTTTATTAATACTGTTATTTTATGGGTATGACGAAATAATAATAATTAATAATAAATATACACTTAATTGAATAGTAACTAATTTTAATTACAGTGAAAATAAAATACTATGTGTAACGTAAACCTTCAGTAGGTAAAATTTAATACTGTAATAAGACTTTATTGATTGGAATTATTATCAGATATGTTGCCCTTTATATAATTTTCACAATTTAAAATTATACCGACTATGGAGAGGCACAATTATTTAATCGTCAATTTTTGAAATTAGTTTTTGTGATAATCATAATCTATACAACTTAATACATATTTTATCAAAAAAATCCAAGCTGCGAATACCAAAATAGTGTCTTAATTCAGCCTTTGAGTTTGAAAAGGAGAGCCTGTTAAATTTACAGCCAGGAAAAAGGTCTTCAACTATATCAATTCTTAAATTAATATCAGATCGGGTAAATAAAACACCAGTTTTAATCTTCATGCATTTCGAGGTTGCGTCTATTTAATATTCTGACTTATTTTGTCTCCTCTAAAATTTGTTTTGCATGGGTTACGTCTCTTTGCCTTTATAAAGTCGATATGAATTAAATTGGAGTTGCAAAAAAACTTATTTACGTATGAACTCTGTCTATAAATACTGAATTGTTTTTAATCACAATTTCTATGAATATATAACGCTATAGACGTCTACTTGATAGTAGTTGATTTCACCTTGGATTAGTCGCGAAACCATTCAGAAGGAATGTACAATTGAAAGATAATATATGTAATATTTGAAGTATGTGGAAAAATGATATTACCGGCCTTATTTTTGTATATAGGTTCACGTATAATTTAAAGCACTTTAATTACTATCAGTGGTGCAAAGAGGCCAGTGCGTACTGAGACGGCGCCCTGGCGCTTCTTTTTGAGCCGGAACACTGCCCTGCCACTTTTTTGTCGTGGAACACACTTTTAGGCACATTTAACAAATATTTTGGTGTTCTAGTTTATAATCGAGCATACAAAATATATGTTTTTAATTTTATGAATATTTTTTTATTTGACCACTAACTTTTAAAAAATATTTTTTTCAATAAAATGAAAAAAGGCGATGGGACTGTTTTAAAACCAAATGCCGCCCTGTCATTTTTTTATTTGGAACTACACCACTGATAAATATGATTATATTCATCGACACTTGTTATATCTGACGTAATGCCCTGATCATCAAAACATTGCATAATTATGAATTGCTTATTTTATCGACAAATTTTCAAATCGAAATTTAGAGTTTATTTTCGCGAAGCTCGATGATCGCTTTCTGCATTATCATTTTGATTCGAGTTATTTCTATAAGAAATATTTAATAATGTATTTTCGTTAATATCAGCATTAAAATAAAGTAACATATAATAATAGATTAATTATATTACTCGGGTGAGTTAGGATAGAATAAACATACTCATTAGATTATAATCGCAGGATTCAATAAAATATGGGATAAAGCAAACGCAAATTGGGGTTTCCCCTACAAATTGATGTCTTTTTTATGTTATTTTTTTGCTCTTCTAATTTTCTTAAATTTTACCAATTCCCGGTATTACCAGAAATATTATTTTCAATTTCCCGGAAGCAAAAAATCTTATAGTAAGGCAATATCAACTAATAGGACACGTTTATAATTATGTATTTATATTTCATATAATGGAAAGAGTTCTTATTCTATATTTATATTTATATAAACCTTAAAATAATGGCAATAATTATACTTGCCAATTCATTTATATTTATAAATAATCATGTCTATATTTAGAATTGTCTCGCTGATAGCAGAGACGTTAGCGTGCGCGTTTTGAAGTCAAAGGCTCCATTCCTACTTCTACATTACTAGATTTTAATAAATTCAAAGGTGAGATAAAAGACTGAGCTCTCAATGGGTTGAAAAACTGGATAACAACCAGTCTACCAAGACATGTGTTCACATTAAGAAGATCCATATACTCCATTTTTAGAACGGACATCGCCACTCTGAAAGATCTATATAATCCGTATTTAAAGCGTTGAATTTATTTTAATTCTATACTGTATCACCAATCGTGAGTTTAGGAACTGAAATCTTAAACTTGTTTAAAAATGTAATGCATGGGGGAATGTTGTGTTGTTTGTAAACTTATGTGCAGGAAAATATTCCCACTAATTAGTGCAAGTTACATAGTATTATGTTATGTGGCGTGTGGTAGAGCATAATTAGCTGCGAATAAATACGAACATGAAGTAGTATCAAAGCTTATGTACCAAGAACAGTAGAGAAAATTTCTTACTTACAGTACGTTATTTAGTATTTAATAATTGTATTTAGCATTATTACATAATATAGATAAATATAAGAAAGTTAATTAATCTCATGTATGCAATGAAAGATTTCCATCTATTACTGAAAGAAATGAAGGTAAATTTAGAATAATAATCACAATTAACAGTAGCGTATAGTAGTTATAAAAAACTTGATAAATTCCTGTTTGATAAAAATGGCTGGCATATAAATTTTATATTCTTGTTGCCTCAACGACTGTGATAAAGTCGCTCGGTACTAAATATCACGGGTTCAAGTTTCGTAACTGTTTTAATATTCAACGTGTATCTAATTTATATTTAAATTTAAAACATGGATGCCTAATGGATTGAGCCATTTTTTGACTGTCGATCTTTGTTACTACTGAACTTCTGTATTAATTCTTGATAATTAATGTAAAGCTAGAATTTGTTTAATGAAATATTGTATTATGAACGCGAGTATTGGGGACATTTATATAAAAGTTATGATTTTATATTGTTGAAAAAAAAAATTGTGAAAAATAAAAATTCAATTTACAAAGGCCACACACGATTCGGAAATAGTTCATGGTGAAGATTTTATTGTATTAATCGCTTTGGTTATGGTACAATATGACTATGTTAGGTTTTCTTTCGCCAACAAGGTGAAACTTCATCGGCTAGATAAATAAAAGTTTGCCCGATTTTTTCAATATATAAAGTTTTTTAAAGTTGAAGTGATTTTTTTTTGATTATTTATTTTAGATATCAATGCGCGGACTTCTCTTTTTCTCTTGGGATATTTTTTTCACAAAATTGACACTCATCGACATTAAGTGATAAAAGCTCTAAGCCCAGTGCTACGTCGCGGGTAAAAGGCGCCCTTGTGCGAAAAGCTTTTTCATCATCTGTAAATATTTCTTCAGTGATTTATAACTTGTGAATTTTTGACATTCGAGCCTTTTCTAAGTATTTTATGTAGATATTTTATTTTTTATGGTATACTTGAGTGAAATAGTTTTTAAAACACCTTGTTCAAGTCAGTTTGAAAACACCTTTGTTCAATAAGTATTATCACAATTACTCCCAAAATATAAATTAAGTAATAATTTGATTTCATTCTAAATATCCCTATTCCAATGACAAAGCCTACTAAATAAATAATTTCTTAGAATTTTATAAGGATATTTAAAAAACAAAAGAAATCAAATTACCAGTATTTTACTGAAGTGCACTTATCGTAGATAGGAATTATACCACATACTTATTTTAATTAAATAAATATCATTGCACGTAGGAAAAACTGGTAAATTCATATATTTTTAAAGACACCCGCCATATTCAGGCGCCCTTGCGCGATACATAATCTGTACATTAAGCACTGCGCGGCCCTGCCTAAGCCTCATTTCCTTTAAACTCTTTAAGCCCGTGAAAATAGTTCGCTTGCCATCAGTCATTGAGGTGAGATCTAATTTTAAACGTTTGAATTATAAACATTATTTAACTATCTAATGTATAGATTATTTCGATTCTTAAGTGAAATTGGATAAATACTTTTTCGGAAATTCACAGTGCCTATTTTATTTTACACAGTGTGTATTAATGAGTTAATTTTTATCTCATATTAATTTAGAATGACGAGATTGATTTGAGGGATTTTTATTTAATGCCCCAACATTTCTCACTACTGCTTTGAGTGTTCTAAAACAAATTTATATCTTCGAACAAAACTACAGCAAATGGTTAGAATATAAAATGCTGGTGCTTATGTAGGTCACTGCGTCAATTAGTGTACCTTAATTAGTAACTTATTTCATAAATACTTTCTCAAAATATTAACAATATCCGTTCTA
Source organism: Rhyacophila evoluta (assembly GCA_022683975.1). Taxonomy (NCBI): domain Eukaryota; kingdom Metazoa; phylum Arthropoda; class Insecta; order Trichoptera; family Rhyacophilidae; genus Rhyacophila; species Rhyacophila evoluta. Next base: position 4,395 of record JAGVSQ010000613.1, on the reverse strand, counting down.
TTGGTATATTTTTGTACTCGTAAACTCGACAGCTAATATTGGACTATATCCATTTAATATAACTTTGCGACTAGTTGGCAAAAGTACGATATAGGTCTTTTGATAATATAGACATCTCAAACTTGCACGAACGTTTTTATAGTCTCAAATGATCGAATATTTTTACAATGAGTTACGTAATTGACTGCTAATTAATCCTCTTAAATACTAGTTTGTAAATATAAATCTTTCTTTGTTGGAAATTTATACAGACTATTTAAGAGCGGTTAAAAAAATATTTCTGTTCAAAATAAAAACACAAGAGCTCTGATTATCTAAATTATTATAAATCAAATATACTGAGAAGGATGCATTAAAAAAATTACTTGACAAAATTACATTTTTAAAAATTGTCTCCCCGGTAGCGTAGTAAGTAACGTGTGCGCCTAGCAATCCGGGGAATGCGGGCTTGATTTCACATCTGTCGGATTTTAAAAATCTGAAAATGCAATTCTCGGATGTCCATTGGGTTAAGTAACTGTCAAACAAACAATTCTAATCTGTCAAGACGTCTTCACATTACGGAGATCCATATACTCCTCTTTCGGAGTGGATATCTTCAGATTGTGTAAATACATATGCTCCGTGTTAAGAGCGAACACGGTATGTATAAAAAAAAAATCCAGGACTGTACACTTATTGAGTTGAGTATGATAAAATTCATCTTTCATCGATAGTTATAACTATATAACATAATTGACAATAATTAATATTTTTGACTGGCGGTGCTTGGTGGAAATTGATTTTAAATTCTAGAATAATTGACAATGTCTAATATATGGATTTAAAATAATATGGATATTATTATTTTTTAATATTTAGAACTATCTCCAAGTAAACCTTTTGGAAGGACGAGTTTATTCTGCGTGTTTTCGCTTTTGATTATCCGAGTAGGCACAAGTTAAAATAATAAGTAGATATCTGCTTTTTTGAACACGTATTATCGACACGCATTTCAAATCTTTAATAAGAGAGCATTTGCGAACCAAGTCGAATCGACAGATGGAGTCAGCTGAATTAATACATTAAACGTATCAATCGACAGGTTTATGATTCGCCCATGAGCTTCACGAGGTCTGGTCTTATATTATACTACACCAGAGATGGAAAACTTTTTTCAGGAAGTAAATCAAACTATAGTCTAAGTTTTTACTAAAAAAACCGTGTGTCAGATAAATAACTATTTTCGCATATCTCGTAAATATGACGATATTTAATGATAGTATTCACTCTTTTACTGTTCGTTTGATAACAGTTTTAATCAAAACTACACAAAATAATTTATTATTTATTTGTGGGAAGAAAAAAATACGAAAGCTTCAAGTTTTCTAAATTGATTTAATTTGACAATCAGAATGAATATTTTTTTTTTTAATTAAAATTTAAATTTAAATTTAATACACGTTCTGGCAAAAAGGTGTAACGTGAATATGCCGACTTTAGAGTCTGAATTTAGTGACCAGGAAAAATGACCTCCATTTCATCAATTTTACGGTTTTTTTAATAGCTTATTAAAAAACATTATATTAAGTGAATAAATTACCAATTTTAGTCTTTATGCATGAAGGTTTTGTCCATGTGACGTTTTAACTTTAGCCCAAAATCATTCAAAATCCCCTTTTGTGCCTCATGTTACATTTGGTATATTATGTAGGCTATGTCCCTTTTCCTTTCCACAGTCGATGATACAGAGGTCTAGAATACTAGTTACTTTGAGGAATGTTAGCCCATTTCACAAGCAATAATTAAATCTTCAGTCCCACATAATTTAATCTTTTAAAAATTTATTTTTATGCGTTTGCGGGACTTAAACTCACCCCTTCCGATACTGAAGTACACGTATTTACCAATCTATCATCGAGGAAACGGCATTATATTAACAACTTTATTATTAAATGATATTAACAAATAATAATACTTTAACTTAATATTTTAAGCTTAAAACTATGTATAGTATATAATCCTACATATGGATCGCTTATTCACGAAATGGGTCACATTTCTTGGCATCTTCGGTCATGTGTCTAAGACTGATAACAAAAAAATACTGTCTACATCAAACCTGAAGATGCCGAAAAGTGAAATCCATATCACATATCATAATAATTATATAGTATATACATACAACAACACAGCGTAGAGATTTAACCTGACATTTTACATGGATTCTAGCTATCAAACAAATGTTTTTTATACCATGTTCTCTCTCCCAAAGTAGAGCATATGAATCATTACAGCTTAAAGATATCCATTTCAAACCTGAAGTATTTGGATCTTCGCGGTAGAAAAACGTCTTGGCAGATTATATTTCACGAGAATTGTTTGTCAGACAATTGCTCAACCCAACGGGCATCCAGTCCTGTATTTTTAGATTCTTAAAATCCAACAGATGGGGAATCGAACCCGCACTCTCCAGATTGTTAGGCGGGCACGCTACCAAGTACGCTACCGGGAGACATGTAACTAATGTACCGTTCATAATTTAAACATACATATGCAAAAAATAGTATTGTGTTTTTAGTATATAGTAGATACTGGACTTGAACTCGCGAACTTAAATACTGAATGACTCACAAACAGACGTGCTTATCCACTTGGCAACAATAAGCGAAATTGTTTTTTTTAATTTTAATTTTTTTTTAAATAGTATTTTTTTATTTTTTTATGAAAGTTTATTTTTTTTTAATTATGTGTTTTTTTATTACCGGGAAATAATATTCTAATCTCTAATTGTTATACCTCTTTACCGAAACACTCACAACGTAATAACGCTAGATAAATACGTGCAGCCATCAAATATACAGGTGGGGAAAAATAATTATTATTGATATTTGTACATAATCTAGAACATTAAGATAACGACGTTCGAACGTTCCCATTCTGTATCTAAATGACGCGTTCGAAATTTAAAAGAATCGATCCCGAGGCGCACCTTTTCCCGCGCTTTTTGTTATCAACTGTCAATATTGAAACGACGCACTAATTGACATTCGATGTAACGCGGTGACGCCCTGCATATCAGCTGGACACTACATTACATTGATAACAATAAATTATTTTGGATTAGCCTCTACGGTTTTTTCTACGGGCCTCAATATCACCGTGCCTTTGTAAACCTTTTTCTTAGTAAGCTCTATTTCTTTCCTTTCTCAAAATTTTCGTTGGATTTACTTGCAATTACCATTACTTTAACAATATACTGTCTTGCTTTTTTACCATGTCTACTCCAAAAGTGAAGCATTTGGATCTACACAGAGGTTTTGTCTTAAATCAAAGAGAACTAGAGCACTATTTAGTTATAACTTCTCCCTGTTTTCATCATAAAAGAAGATATTTCTTAAGTTCGTAGTTTGAATGTCAAAAATTTATTCCTAAAAATGAAAAAAAAGTTATGCTAGATAATAAAAACTTGATATTCTTGAAAAATATTCATTAAATGTACATAAAAAAGTTTAGTTTTCCTAGCCCGTCCTGGCCTCACTAGGCCACTGGATTTACACAACAGTAAAATTTCCGCTGCAAAAGTGTTTTGATTATTGTTAAAATATGTCTTGACAGATTATTTTTCACGAGAGCTAGTCTCCTCAGTAGTCTAGATATTAACGAGCGCCTCTCACGATCCGGGAAATACGAGTTCAATTACAATACCTGTAGGATTTTTACAAAATCCAAAAATTCAGGACTGGATGTCCATTGGATTGAGCAAATATCTGACAAATAATTCTCGTCAAAAATAATCTGCCAAGACATGTATTTGTATTGCGGAAATACATATACACCACTTTAAGAGCGAACATGGCATAAAAAAAACGTTTTAATCTATTTATCATGCACCGAGCTCATCAATATTTCTGATATAAAAATGTATTCAGATTTACGGTGAGAGTTATAATTAATAATAATAACTAATTAGAGATGATAGCTGTTGCCATTTCAAACAATATAATTTCCGTTAATTTAATTGGTACATACAATATTTATTATTTTTACAGGGAAAATCAAAATTATTTCTTCGAATTCCGTCATTAACAAGCCTACATATTATTTATCAAATATTTCAGAGTTAGATATTTAGGTTGGCCTTAAGTTCATTAAAGTTTTCATTGAACTTTAAATTATTATCATTTACCCTTTATCTGCCAGCGTCCATATATTATACATAACAGTATCTTTCAATATCTGTGATTCCGTATTTTGGGAAACAATATTTCAACTGCCTTCATCACTTGCTGATTTATTTATTTTATACATGTTGTGACATTACAAATTATAAGTTTAAACATCAACAACACAATATACATATGGTTACAACAAAAATATTAAAGACATATTAAATTATAAAATAATAATAAAGAA
>JAGVSQ010000612.1:15099-36877 GCA_022683975.1 Rhyacophila evoluta | reverse complement strand
TTTATGCAACTGCGGGATGGTCGGATAATTGGAACAACGAATTCTTCTGTACGAGAAACTAATTCGTAAAGCCTATTAAAAATATGAAATTTACCTAATTACATAAGATATTTTTATCGCTATCGAATTGTTGTGATATCACTAGTCGAGAAATTATTTTATTGACCAGCATCGAGAAACTATAAGAATGTACGTCCCAAACCTCTACGGTAAAAGCCCACACAAAGGCACAATCTCGGACTTCATTTACCTTAATTTCAATATAATTCGTTGCTTAGAGGGATTACTGCATTTTAGTATATTAAATAGTAAATAAACATTAACGACTTGTTAATCTCCGGAATAATTTCTGTTACTACTACTTGAAACATATCCGCCTTCTTATTCTCATTAAACTACTAAACAAACTCTGTTTTATTACTTGAAATTATAAATTTAGCTATTACTCAGTATACTTTATCAGTCTTGAATCGTTTAAACTTTTACATATTTATTTTCTAACGTTTGACTTCGGTCGGACAATTTGGAATGTCGGATAAAAATATACGCGCATTTTTTTAATCTAACTAACAAATATATTATACAATAAAACATAAAAGAATCAAAAGCTCTAACACCGTTTAATATTATCCTAAAAAATCATGTTCTCAAATATATCAAATCATCAGCTTTTGATCATAATCATAGTGACAAACGTATTTCTTGTGCAACAAGTTTGCCATATCTGATATACGTACTACGCCAACATGACCCACTTCATATCATATGGTAGGTATAACGTCGACAGCGTATGTTATCTGAAGTATATCTCCCTCATGGAGGCGAGTGGATACTTTCGCCCTTGGATCAGAGCAGAAGATACCGACGATTGATCGCTATTCACGTATTTAATGGATTGGCACGATCGAATTAGCCAAGCTGTTCCCAACCATGTGAGATCAGTGATTTGTATTTTGTTTTAATCTAATTCTCATGGCATACAAACACGTATGCAGTATCGAAAGCTTTAAAGTAACCTTTTCTTCTACATCCCTCCCCCTCCCCGAAGTGGAGCATATGGATACCACATGTCGCCTATCTGTCCCTGTCACCCGCCAGTATTTTTGCGTCATTCAACGTCATGCATGAATCCCGTAGCTTCCCCGAATACATTATGTAGATTATATTGAGTGGTATTCCAGGGTGCTCTAAACCGGTTGGGTTGAAGAATAGGCAGATCAGGTTAGGATATTCTTCAGACATCCGCAGTATTTCGAAGTCCAACATTGAAGCTTCATGTTTTCAGTAATGAGTGGCTGTATGGTCCTTTCTCTAATATCTTCGATGTGGACGTAACGTGGACCTATATCGATGTAAGGTTTCTGCTGTGTAAAACCAGTTCAATTGATTTAAAATTGCGAATTCACATTGATTTTTTAAAAATCATGCTTGCTCCCAAAGTGGAGCATATGGATCTAGATGGTGTGAAGATATCCACTTCAAAAGTGGAGTATATGGATATTCGAAATGCGAACACATGCCTTTGCAGATTATTTTTCACGGGAATTGTTTGTCAGACATCAAGTCCTGCATTTGATGTTTATTACAAAATTATCACGATTTTTTTATGGAAGCCGACGACCCTGTTATAGAAGGAGTATCGGAATACCTCGGTGTCGTCAACTGAGTAGAGTGTAATGTTATTTACGAGGTTTTGATGTACTAGTTAGTGATTGAGGAATTGCTTGAAGAAGCCAAAACTCTCCCTCTATGGTAGTTATCATTTTACTTCATACAGGTGCTGGATACTGCTTGTCTCTTTTTAGACCGGTGGGATTTTGACGACTTGAAAGACCGTTGGGCTCTATCCACAGGATGTACTCAGCGAAATTAAAGGATGCTGATATCCAGAGAATCTTGGAGGCATCATGTGGTGGCCATATGCTCCGCATAGGGAGCGGTTATGGCAGAGAGAACTAATTAATTGATGCTGATAGTATTCCTAATAAAATTGCGTATGTTGTATAGGCGTAAATCTGATACTTTAATTTTACGTCAATCGTGTGTTTTGTTAAAATCGTTGAGAATCTGTGCCCATCGATTTTTATCTCACGAAAGTAAACGTTGAATCTGTATTTATGATATATTCCTATTATCGATCGTATGCTATTTTACGATGCTGTTAATATGAAATATCATAATGTATCTCCAAGGTCTCCGATGAAATTGATTCCAGTATTTATCGATCATTATTGCTACATTGTTAAGTATCTATCAATTATAATAGAAGAAAAATAGAGATTAAATTAAAAGATTATTACGATAATAACCTTATGTAAGTGACTCGTATCTGACCCATATATCTAAAATATTATCTTATGATTATGGCGTACAAATCCACAGTCGAAATATTAAAAAAAAAAAAACAATTCGTTTTAATGAAAACGTATTATGAAATCTGCTATTTTTCATCCCACTGCCGTCTTCCATACGAAGCGGCGACAGATATATTAATTGATTGAGCATATCGAGGGTCTATTTTATTCCTCATATTATTTATTATATATTGATTTTTGGGCCCTCGTTTTTAAATCATCCACAATTACAGTTCAGGTTTCCTTGGTGATTAATTTATTTGAAGTGTCTTAGTTTCTATAAGTAATAGCGTTAGAAAGTATGGTATGCCAAGTGACTCCTCATTACTATCAATTTTTTTCAGATTGTTTTTGACTAGGATTGTTTATCAACCTCTAAAAAATCAGTCGTGTACCTTATTTTTTTAAATTTTGATGCAGTTGTATTCGTATAACTTCTTTACATACAATAATCATAGAACATTTCTAGACCCACGAGATATTCACACATGATGCCGTTGCCAATGCCATGTCCTAAGTTTCTTCATTCCTAATTGCTTTTCTACCAGACCTATTTTATTTGAAATAGATATTTTTCACCGCAGTTGACAAAATTTACATTGCATCTCGTTTTTCAAATCCAGTTTCACTCCGCTTTCTATTATTTAATGTAACAATGTACATATTTCCAATGGTGTAATGGGTGAATTTCTAGAAAGTCATTGTCTTAGTACTTCATTTCACATCCCCAAATCTCAATAGATTAAAAGCTTGCATACAATGTTACATAAAACAGTGTTAGTTTTATATATGTATCTTACACGCCTGTTAAGTTACCGGCATTCGAGTTGAACATTTCCATTATGGTGTGGATTTTAATAGAAAATATTTAGCCTGATTTAGTTAGGCGTTTATTACGTGGAAAGTGTTATAGCAGTAGAGATTATCGATAATGATACAAGCGTAGATATTTAATATCCAACTAAGGCGATGAAAATGCAATGAAGCTTTTTCCAATGCGATTGTTTGATCGCAAACTGAACACGTTGATAAGGGCGTCAGTGAACGTAGAGATGGGATTCTACATATAATATGAATATCATTTTATTGTTATCAATACTTAAGAATCTTCATGAGAGTTCAAACATATTTTAACTTTATTAAAGCATTAAAACGAACAATGAAAAATATATTGTGAAACAAATATGAGCAAAATACATGACACGTTGGGAATTTTTTACCGCCTTTGAAACCATTATTTATGTCTATTGTCGTAGAAATAAAATGTGCTAAATTGATTTCAAATTAGTGGTTACAGCCTGAAAGTCCTCAAATCCCGTAATTGGATAAAAATAAATATTTTAATATATGGAATCGAATGCCTAATATTTTTGCAAACAGTGAAGGTAATGGAGATCCCGGTTAAAAGATTGGTTAACAGCCAATCCTTGTGAAACAATCTATTGTGTTATGTATTTATTTTGTGAGGATACACATATTGCACACTCAAGAATCGATCTTTATTGTAAAAGAATCTGCAGTAAAAAGCTCTGTCCACAGTTATTTTTGTTGATGTTTCGCATGGACGTTTCATTTATTCGTCTAGCATAAATTATTAAATTGTGAGTTATCTCTCTTGAAGTTTTACATTGTATTGATCACAAATTATCGATTAAAAATATCGTGGCTATCACAGTGTTCAACCAACCCTAGTCCAGGCTTGATGGAAACATGTTCCACGCACTTTTCGCGCCTCACCACCTTATCTAACACTGATCGATTAATATTGAATGATATCAGGAATGGCGTCGAAGCAATTATACCAGATGAGTGTTGTAAAATAGATTGTTTGCATGTCCGCAGGAGAAATAGACCTCTGCGGTTAAAAGTACCACGAAGTTATAAACACTAATCAGCTATGCAATGGTATCGGATATCATGTGAAATGTTGGTAAGAACTAATTCACTTGAATTATATTTCTAAAAATATATTGTAAAAAATATATATAAATAATAATCCACAGGTTTCCATACTAAACATTAGTCATAGAATTAAATATTATGTTACATAATACAACAAAACATATTGTATTTAATATATAATTTGATAATTCATATTAACTTATAATAATACATGTTGACGAATTTTCAAAATCAAAATGATGGCCAAACAAAATCGCTATAGAACATAAAACGTTCCCGGTATATATTATGTATAGTAGCATTTCTCGTCGTCGAGAATTTGAAAAACAAAAAAACAGCTAAGCAGTTGTGTTATATTCTCCTGATCCTATACCACAATTGGTGATCAATTAAGGATACATTTAATTGTTCATTCTTTTAAATGCTTCATTCCCGCAAGGCCTCCAAGTTAGTACTGAAGAATGTAAAAGTTTTGTACTATTTATTTGCGATGGGAGGCGCGATTTGCGTGAAAAATTTGCCTCCTGGCTGTCCAACGCACCGCCAATTAATTAATTCAATCACAATTAATCCTGCCTTCCTGCGGTTGGAAAGGATTTATTGGCAATAAATTACTCTAAAATTTCAGTAATATTCTGATTTCGATGTGATAATTCAAAGTAATATAAATACTCAGTCTATTAATACATTCTTAGCTTATTAACACACTGCTCAATCGTGTTTTGAACCTGATATTTTTTTGTTCTTCACTGGCTGACGAATCAATTCTTATTTTTGTTTTCTTCAATATACGCTCCACAAGCGGAGCATTAAGATAGTGCGGGGTATTTTCAAGAACCCGTCACTAACCACTGCTGTCGCATTCTTTTGGTCCTACTAACGTCCCTTAGCTCCGCTAAATACATTCTAGGGTTGCTATTTAGTGGACTTTCAAAACGGCGAGATTTGTTTAGGTTGAAGAATAGAAAGTCAGGTTGTGACTCACTTGAGGCATCCGCAATATATAGCTCAGCCAGGTCCACTGTGCCATCTTTAGTCTTCTGATAATGAGGTGAATCTTGGTTCGGTTTTTCGTTACGAACAAATTTATATCACCATATCTCCAGAATCTAACGTTAGCATCTATTATAAAAGCTACGTATACCGTTCCTTTGGGCTTTTGTTTATTGCTAAGATTTTCATCGCGATGAAACAGTAAAATGCATGCATTTAATATACGGCATTTCGTTTTTACTATGTACATATAGCTATCTTCAGTAAGTTTATTCTTTTATTTAAAACCATCGCCACTCTCGATGTTCTGCATATCGTTAGTCAGGATAAGGATGTATTGTGTACACTGTACATAACTGTCATTTCTGGCATTACGTTGTTATCAAATAGAATAATTATTTTTCATTAAATTCCTTATTTCATATAAAATACCATAACATCTAATAGATATGCATATACATAGAAAGACAAACAAATCAACGGAAGGTCATGCGGACTTGGACATTTCCTGTTGGAATGGCATGTATTTTTTAAATAATGGCGGATTAAATTCCGTGGAATGTTTTTAACTCTTTTTACTCTTGAAATTGCGCTCTCGGGTTCATTCGTAATGACAACCGACTACAAAAGATTCCTTCCTCCTTGCGGTAAGTTAGTTAGGAAAGAGGTTTATGAACACCTCGAGAACAGGTGATCGCAAACTATATCAATCATAATAGTATTTTAATCATATTACCATCATATAAAATTGTAAGTTTTCTTTCACTACATGATTATTATTAACACTTTAAAGATCAAATGCATTCTGTCAAATTCTGTCAATAACTAGATATATTACACTATAAGTATTGAACTAATTAATACCTACGATAGAAACTCATTCTTTATTTCAATTTATTTTATTTATCATGTTATCACAAAATGTTATATTGTAACAAATCAAAAAAATGATGATCATCGGTTATGTTCAAAGTTTAAAGTAAAACAGTTGACCTGTATATTACAATCAATGATATGTAAAAAAATTACATCGCTAATATTCACCGTTTGGGAGAAGTTTTTATGACAGACAAACACACGCTTGTATTGTCTGTTTTATAATATAGATTAACATGAATTATCTTTTTGTGATACGTATGTAGTGGATAATATGTAAAAGTATAAGATCTTAAATCAATGGCTATGTATTAATCAGATAATTTTTTTTTTTACATTATTTCAAGGCCGCTTATGAAATATTTGTGTACACATTTAGAAGACAAAACAATTTTTTATACCTACGTATGAATACTTCATATGTCTGAAAACTGAGGATATAAATATTGCCATCATCAAAATAAATTTGAATTCGAATAGAAGATGCGAAGAATATGTGTCTTATGTGATAAATGCATACAAATATAAAAGTCAGGCTAATTTGAGAGCCCTTACAATAATTCCAATTACGTAGATACATCATGCAATGTACTACGTATTGTGAATCTATATGTATTAACAATGGAGGTAGATGGTATAACGTAAGTAAGTTAAAGAATAGGGTGGTCTAGGAATGCTCGAACCCTTACAATGTAGCATTAGCACGCTAAAGCTTTTTAGCGTTTATATCTAATCATGACAAAGCAGTTACAAAGTTGCGACTGACTTTCCGCCAAACGTGGAGAATTCCTCGGGTCTTGCGAAGAATAGGCAGAGTCCAAAGCACACAGAATGTGTCAACGGCGCACCTCAAAGTGTTGGCTAAGTGAATTTTGCGGTCGACGCGTAACCACTAACCTCTGACGAGCTGTAGTGGGTTTGTTTCCCTTATAAGGAAGAAGCAGTGTTGTGAAGCCGACGAAGGCTGTTGGCTGGCCATGCGCCCACGTGACCTTGCCTCCGATAGATCGCTGTATATTTTCCATACATGCATATCCCCAATGTGATGATTTTTTATCTCACGACTGTCATATTTATCTGAGATATATTCTTGCATATCATTTTGTATTAGCATCTTGTATTAATTCTTGCCCTTCTACGCGGAAACCTGCGGTATTAACCCTCAAGTGTCCAATTAAAATGTGTGTTTTAAATTAAAGTTATGCAAAATCTGTTAGATCAATTATTGTAATTAACTATAAAAATAATCTTAGTATGTATTAAAAGTAAAAAATAATGGCGAAATCAAATGAGATGACATTTCCAGGCAAATGTAATTTACTTATTGATGACCATATCTAGCTGCTCAAAATGCTCCCTGTCTCTCCCTCTGAGACATAATGGCATTCATAAAAGAAGTGATCGTCGCTGCCCAATCCACATATACCGACGTCATCTACACACACGTACATGCCGATGTAATGAAAAATAATAATTTCTGTTGATGTTGATCAATTTTTTATTTCGTAATGACATCAAGATCATAGGGGGTTTTATGAGGTATGCATAAAGTATGATCACCTTGCAATCTGTTTATTTGGAGTTTACTGGTCAGTCACTATTCATCACCCGTAAAGTTGTGTTAATAAGCCAATAATCAAGTAAATACAAGCAGTGTTACACGATGGTATAGAAATTGATTTAAAATCAAAAGTATATTATATTTCTCCACTTGCTTTATGGTGTAAATGGTTTACAACTATTAAATATTTTAAAGATTAATACATAAAAAGTACACCTACATTGAGACATCGAAATAATAGTGTGTGTAGTTTGACTTCAATCTTGAAATAAATACACAAAGATTCAGTGTTTTGCTTTGAAATTTTTCAGCTACTAACGATAATTAAATCTATCACTATACTCGATAAATCGTTTGTTGGCCAAATCTAGAACTAGTCTCACCACAAGACAACAAATAAACAACTACTGAATGTTATTGCATTGAAACATCGATGTCATTTTGTTAAGAAAAATATATTTTTGTCAAGTCCGAATTGAAAAACACAAAATATCGTAAAATTGAACGTACAATACGAGTATTAGTAAATATTTTGCATTAAATTATCGCTTTGGGAATGAACCATGTTTGCAAATGGCATTTTTAATTTTTCAGTAAATATTTGCAATGGTATTACAATGATGGTATTACATATAATATGCCTAGCAAAATCTATTTAAATTTCATGGTTACCGATATAGCTTACAGTTGTTTAAACCGTTTTCAAATAAAAAAATCGTCTGTTCTCACAATAGCGATTTGATAATGAGTTTTGTGGTTGATTTAGACTAGATTTAAGATTGTTTGATCCCTGCTCTGAAAATTCCGAGAGGCTTCTCCGCTTATCAAAACCGCTGGCTATTTTATAAGTGATATAAATTACAGAAATGGACACGGAGTAACTGCAATGCACCATTGCAGATATGATCTTAATATGCTTTTTGCAATTAGTAGCCGCTTGCCCTTTATGAAGAGTTTACACAATTTATTTGTTATTACGACTTAAGAAATTACTCAGGTCAACAATGTTCGCAATACAATTCCTCTACTATAATAATATTATCATCTCTTCTTATTTATGCTTTGTTTTTCGTTTTATTTGATACATTTTGACTTAAAGCTTTAACCAATTCTTACAAACTGACACGGTTCAAATATTCTGCCTTCAGGGAGTAGTAAATTTATAGTTTAGTATATATTTTAAACTCAACTGTTATATATTTTTTTAATTCATAATAAAATTACAATCAATCAAAATCCGAACTAAAATTCTGATCGTAAAATAAATAATAAAATCATCAGATTCATAATAAAATAAGTTATTTTATGAAACATTGGCAAATAGTACATGATCGGTTTGTTTTTTATAAATTAAAATAAATAAAAGCTTATAATAAAAAAAGGCTCAGTTTTAACAGTAAAATCCGTGGAATTCATTATTTTTATCGGTTCCGCTCCTATAGTGAGGTATATACACATCCAAATTGTAAAGCTGTCCGCTGCGGAAATGGAGCATATGGATTTTTACAATATAAAAACTTATGTTTCGTGAGATTTGGTAATCAGCCTGTGACTCAACCCATTAAATATTTAGTTCTGCAACTTTAATATTTTTTTTTATATAACACTGTGGAATTCAAACAATCAACCTTTGATCCTTCAGTGACAAACGTATGCATCGATGCAGGAAGTTACAGGTTCGAACAAAGATCACTTAATTTGTTTAAATCGCAGGTTATTGTTATCCCATCCTGATCGACGATTTACAATATGTACAAATATGATGACACGATATATGAACAACGGCCCAAAACAACCGTATTCTAAGCTGAGAGAACAGATGCCTGCGGCGGATTCTGGGCATACGGTGGTATGACTTCGTTCGAAATAAGAAGATAAGAGAACGGAATATGCAGCCACATATTACTGACCAAGTGAAGCTGCGATGCTGAACCTGGCTCGGTCACATATTGTGGATGCCTCAAGAGAGTCTGAACCTGCCCTGCCTATTCTTTAAGCCGACCGGACGTCGGCGTCCCGGAAAGCCGCTAAATACTATCTATAGAATGTATTCAGCGGAGTTACGGGATGCAGGTATGACCTGGAAGGACGCAAGGATTCTTGGAGGCCGCACGTGGTGTCCATATACTCCACTTAGGGATAGATATGGAAGAAGAAGACAAATATGATCCGTGAAATGTTATCAGACGTATGCACGAAATTTTTAGAAACTATTTTCTCTCAAATACAAATCTTGTTGACCCCTGTATTGTTTAAACAATTTACAAACTCGAAAACTTACCTATTGAACTAAGGACTACAAATATTGTGATTATTAAAATAAAAATTACATTAATCACGTTTCTTACATCACGGTGTATTCCTACATAACGTGCATATATAATGGAACATAAAAATGGCTCATGAATTTATCTTATACATCTTCTATACATATATATATAATGTATATATGTATAATACGTTTGGGATTAAATTATAAAAATGTTAATTTCTTAGTCTTCTCTCTTAAGAGGTAAATGATTTCTCAAGCAATTATAAATCTGTTAAAAACAGATAAATCCACTTACGTGCACGTTATGTTTACATTGCTTTAATCATTATCAATTAAGTGAAATGATACATCGTCACTGTCAATTATAATAATGTACGCTAAATTGCTAGAGAGGTCACGCTGTTAATTCGATGTTAATATGATGAGCAATCAACTAGTCTGTTTCGAAATTGTTTTATTTTTTTATCTAGACTGTCTTTACATTTAATTTGTCTAAATTTACAAAATCAGTACAACGTACATTAGTCTCAATTTATGATAATTATTAATGCTTCTACGTGTGTACATGCACTTGTATTTAAGCACATTATAAAGATATCGCTATTAGCCAGAATGTAACATTATATTAATAAAAATCATGATAATAATACACAAAATAGATGCGGCCCATCTAACGATTTTTTTTGCGAATTTTTTTTGCAAATTATATATATGCATCTAAATGTAAACTCTGTCGTTTATAAAACCTATGACGTAGGACTCATATGTGAGTCTACGGCCTCCAAGGAAATGTCTATCAAGACGCGTAACTAAGGCCACGGATGTTAAGGTGTTAAGTCTGTCGGACTGTGGTTGATGTTTAATTGTTTTTTAATGCGCAATGTCGTTAATGAACGCTTTCGCAAACCAGTCAGCCGGTTTTATAACCACTTCTCCTTTTAATATTATAATGACTCGAATCAAAATTCATATTGACCCTTCAGTACATGCCAACACGTTCATATATTACACATGCGTATCTCTTTCATATATCTCAAATAACAATCAAATGAAAGTTTGCAGGTCTCAAATATTTTAACTTCATAAGCTCGATAGTTGGTTCTTCCAGCAGCAACACCTTTATATGTACCTATACAGTTTTTTTTTTAAAAAATCCTCACCGTTAAATTCACATTTTTTTCAGAATCTTCTGAGGCAGTACATCACCGCATCCTGCTTGAAGAATACGACGAGGAGTCAAAACGTGAAGAGAAGTTGAAAGACATTGCAGCTTCAATCACGAGACCTCGCGAGCGTCCTCCTCTCTCACCCCCTACTAACTCATCGCAGACTCTTCCTGAGCCACCAACTAGAGAAACTACGTCATCAACATCTGTTGGAGCGACAATGGATGATGTTGATAACAGTATTCCTGACAAATATGTAAGTTTTGAGTTGGAATTCATGGCCAATTAAATGAATTCAGTTCACACATTACTATACAATAAATCTTGTATCCACCGATATAATATATTGTAATATCAAATACATATAACTTAACCGGCTTACTGCGGTTGTCACGAGCTCGTGTTGGAGCATGACTAACCCAATACGCGTCAAGCACGGTTTCGAGTTTTTGTGCCACACTTAAGTGGTTAAAGGTATGAGCCGATAGATTAACTCTTCTCTAAAATTAAATTTGAAAGGAATATGGCATAATTTTAGGTCCGCGGTGATCCCGATGGCTGCGTCCGTGGGGCAGCAGCCCGCGTGGAACTTCCTGCGGAAGGTCTTCTTAATATGCGTAAGGGCTGGCTTCTTCGTCAAGCTGGCCAGTCGTCTACCTCCAGTCCATCGACACCCTCTCAACACTGGTTTGTACTCCGCGGAGCAGCTTTACTGTACTATCGAGATCCCAGTGCTGAAGATTGTGGCATCATGGATGGAGTCATCGACTTGAATGGAGTTGCTGGAGTTGTTGAGGCTCCCCCGGCTAGGACTTTTGGATTTCTCATCAAGGTAATGCCATGATACTCCTTTGTTTTATTTCTGATTGTATGATTAAATTCAAATATTTCATTTTACCATGATAGGATAGAGATATTAATTATTCTTATTATTTTTACAGACTTGGGATAATCGTCAGTACATGCTCTCCGCTATGACAGCAGGAATCCGCTCCAACTGGGTATCGGCAATCCGAAAAACAGCTGGACTTCCAGACCCAACAGTTCAATGCTCAGAAAAATTGTACACTGAAAAACCAATCATCAAGTTGGATAGGCAAGATAGTATGGAATCAACGGACTCTGCTATTATTCCGACATCGCCGATTACTCCCATAACCCCAATGACTCCTCGCCCTGTTATGTTCTCTTCTGATGAAGAATACAGAACAGCATCCGAAGGAGGACGAAGAGATAGCGTTGATTGGGGAGATTCTATCTCTCAACTACCTCCATCACCAATCTTAAACCGAAATCCTATATCTCGAGTGAAAGATAAAGTACGTTCACGAAATATACCTCATCCGAGTTCATTGCCTTCCTCTCCCGATGAAACGCCTCCTTCAGATATTGATGAGACAGATAATCTTCCTGATCGTTCTTTGAGAGAAATTCTTGATCCATTTACTCCAATTATTAAGGATATCATAAGAAAAGATGATTTAGCTAAACCAATAAAGTCGTCATATATTTCAACAATAGATAAGCAAGCAATCGAAATTGAAGACCTTAGAAAGCAACTGAAAATCGCTCAGACTGACGTAACATTGGCTGAGAAAGAACTGAAACGACTAAGACAAGTAAAATCTGAATCCGTACTTCGAGAAAAACGGATGGATGAACTGTTGTCCACCTTACAAAAAACAGAGGAAGAACTTAATTTGAGAACGAAAGAAGCAGAGAATCTAGAGACACTTAAGAAAATGTATAATCAAGATAAAAATCTATGGGAGACAAAACTTTCAGAGACTGAGACATTCTTAAGAGACTCAACTGAGCATTGTGAATTATTAAATAGGCAGTTATCAAATGGACAAGAAACAATTCAAAGGCTACAAGAAGAACTGTCTCAGTTAAATGAAAGGCTTATGAGAGGAGCTGAAGAAAATGAAGCTCTCTTCATGAAGATACGAGATATTGAAGGAAGGAGTAGCAGTCTTTCTATGTCACGTGGCAAAGGAAGAAGTGTCGAATCACTAAGTGACCTAACAAACATTGATTTGGATCAAGACCTTGAGAGTATGAATAAAGAGCGCTTGATTGAAGAATACGATGAATTACGGGGCAGGTTTGAAAAAGCAGTTCATGAAATTAGAGCTATGAAACGTGAGTTGAGAGAATCACATAATTTGTATGATGAACTCGAACTGACTAATCTCAGTTTAAGGAGAGACATTAAACTTCAAGAAGAAAATAACGAATCACAAATTTCTATGATGGCAGCTAGGATACAGGATCTTACCCAAAAACTGTCAGCGTCAGATAAGCAAGTCAGAGCTCTGAAACATAAACTTCAAAAGTCGGAAGCCAGAGATAAACGAAGAAGTCTTTCTCTGAAAGGTAAAGATTCGTTTTCTATTGGCAAAGAAGTTGAAGAAAAATTAACAGAACTTGAAAACAAAATCACGACCCTTGAAGGAGGTATCATTGTACCTACTGAGACTCCAGTCATTAAATCTCCATCGAAACCTCCATCTCCAACAAAAGAAAAATCCCCATCTAAAGAAAGAGAATCGACATCTGAAAGTAAATCATTAAAACGAATGTCGGCAAGATTAAGAAGAAAGTCATTGGATAGCGCTACCAGCTCTGAACCAATGAAAGTATTAATCCGGTTAAGCTCCCTAGAGACTAAAGTCGGTAATGCCTTGCTTAGCAAAAAAGATCTGACAACTTCTTGTGAATCATTGAGTCAAACCATCAGTGATAGTACAACATTGACAGATGGAACAGATGCCCAATCAAATTCATCCCACAGGCACTTGTTAGATAGACTACAAAGCTTAGAAAATGTGGTCATTTTATCTCGAAATAAAGTGAATGATTGCATTTGTCAAGTGAGTGCTATACGAGCATCCCGAAATCGCAGATCACCGTCACCAGTCTTAGACAAAAGCTACAGCATGAAAACTATCGAACGTTGCCTCACCGATGTCAGTAAAACTCTTCAAGACTGCACCGATAAATGCGTGTTACCATTCGAAAGCATATATGAAGGTGATTTGAATGAATCTGTTATCAATATTGTACATCAGCTAGAACTTCAGCTGAGGTCAAAGCTATTGGATATCAATAAAAAGAAATGTGCTCTTTTAGAATCTGGCGAGTTAAATCAGCGAAGAAATCTTGAATTCCTTGCTGAGAAATTAGCTTATGAGGCGGTTCTGATCAGCAGAGTAAACGATGCCGTCGCAAATTCAAATGGAGATAGTCTGTTTAAGAGGTTAATTAAGTCTGAAGTAGAAGAAACTAGTCAATTGGTTACATCATTGCAATCAAAATTAAACGGGTCACAAATAAAAAGACAAACTCTTTGCAAAACCTCCATGGATTATCTTGCAAAAATTTTATCTAGAAAAATTAACTTTGTAAATAACACAAATACAGATAAGATTTCGTCTCATTCGCAAAACATTCAAATGAAAGAGTTAGACATGTTAAAGGCTTCACAAAAAGAAATTACAGTCACAGTAAATCAATATAAAACAGAAAAACTGGTTGAGCTAACGAAGACATTGATTTTGGAGGCTCTCACGTGTGAAACTGGCACTTTTGATCAGGACCGAGCAAATTTAGAAAATATGAGAATACAAGAAGCGTGGCATAAAGCGCAGGACGTTGTTAATCATGAATTGATAAATTCTGAAATATCTCATGTTATGAAGCGATGTGCACAACTTTATGGTACTCAGCTGGAGGCAGAGAAAAAAGGAAGGTTCACATTGGTAGCTAGCCAGCAAGCGGCTCTTGAAAGATGGTTCCAAGTAGCTCATCAGCGACTCTCAGAAGAGATGAAAGAGGCTATTGCAGATATTACTAGCTTATATCAAGAGTGTCTTACTACTGTGAGATTGCGAACACCGATAAATGAAGATAGACCAGCTACAGACAGTCGACAACTACTGAATGAATTAGCTGATGTTATTGCTCACAAAGCTCTCATTGATGCAAAAATTTATGTTTGTACTGGAGGTTATGAAACCGATTCTCAACCTGACGGCGTTGAAAGACCTAAAGGAATATATGCAGACAACTCTTGGAATAAATCATCAGATTCCGAAAATGTTGTTGCTTCTTTGGAGAGTGATCCGACACAAGAAGCTGAATTTATATATCTTTTCCAACATTTTTCAAATGAATGTCGTGCCTTGTTTTCTGACGAATACACAGATAACAAAGAAGATTTAATCAAAATCAGTGATGCTCTCAGGCAAGTGGAACTGGTAGTAAAACATCTTCATCTTCAGATCGGTAGTGATATTGCTGATAGTAAAGATGAAAACAGTACCCGAAAAGAACAGAGTAAAACACAAGTCCAAGGAGTTTTGGAGTTGTGTGAATCACTGAAAAAGAGTGTAGAGGCTCTCTCTAGTCACATACCGTGCCAACATTGTCTGCGTTTACAGAGTGCCATTGACAGGTAAGATCATCTTTGCATTTACATAAAAATAAAATAATATCAAATATGTTATATTCTTCATAGTGACATTTTCTTAAATCAATTTTCTTTTCTTTTTATTAGCTTTTTGAGACTTAACTGCTAATCTACTAAAGGTGAATGAAATGAATCTCCCTTATCATAATATTATTTTTTATATTCTAGGTTACGCACAGAGCATGAAGAAACTCTCACTGCTTTGAAGAGTGAACAAGAACGTGTTACGGAAGGTAAAAAATCGGCAGATTTATTAAGAGGTCGAGCTCGCACTGCTGAGGATTTAGTTTCATCTCTTCAACAACAGCAAAGAACTGCTCAAAGAAGGGTTCAGCGTAGCGAATCTGAAGTTACACTTTTAAAACAGCAGGTAAGTTTTAAGTAATTGCTTTTTGAGTTACCCTTTTGCATATTATTGAATAAACCAGCAATATTAAGAAATAGACCGTGAAATGTTTTTCAATTATTATGATAATAAGAGCTTATATTGAAGTATGTTAATTTTAATATTTCAGATTTGTCAACATCAGTCAGAGTGCCAACATCTCCAGGTGCAACATGAGCAAGAACAAACACAGCTCAAGGAAAGAACTCGACGTCTCGAACGAAGGCTAGGGACCCTGGACTCGGAGTACTCACAACAATTAGAGCAACTGAGATCTGCATATCACAAAACCATCGGTGCAGACATTCAGGGTGATTCTATTCGACAGCGTTACCAGGCGGAAATTGAGCAACTGCGAGTGTTATGTGAAAAGGGGCTTCTAGCTATGGAAAGCTCCCATCGACGTGTCATTCAAGAACTGGAGGATAAGCACAGAGTAGAACGAGAACAACTTAGGTAATTCAAATAGCATACAATATATCTATCTATTTTGACAAGTATTGTAAAAGTTGTTCATATCGACAATTACAGTCACAGATTGAAAGACAATAACTGTCTTAGTAATAATTTTTTGTTCTTCTCTTTGAGGAAGAAATCAGTCTAAAAATGGAACCTATTTTAATTTGTCTATTGTTTCTGGTATCATTAATAAAATCTCAAATACACACATCAGTAAAAAAGAATAATATTGATATCAAAATAATCAGGTATTTACTAAGTGCAATATATTATATTAATACTTACTTTGCTTTTCGATAGAGACCATTTTTATTAAATAGTTTCTCTCATTATAGTAAAATAGTCTTATTAAATATTCCCTCTAATTCTTAGTGCCCTGTGTAGGCACTTTTTTTTGTATGTGTAGGTTTCTCAAAAATAAAAATAAAACAAGTATAGGGATTACAAAATGATATTTGGAACTCGCATTATTTCTGAATTCCGAAAAACGCGAGCTACTAGGTATAAAAGTAGAATTCTGGTATTTTTCAGGATCAGATCGAAAACTGGAGGTTTCTCATTTTTTTTATGTCTTGCCCTATTTGAGATTTCTTCTTTCGTACATTCGTCCAAAATTTTTTGTTTTGTAATTTCTACTTTCGTATCTGGTAAATGTATCCGTGTAAAGTGGATAATTTTATGGAAACCTAAAAATAAATGAAAACGAGACACCTTCAATTTTCAAAACAATTGTGAGCATGATTATTTTTCATGTGCGCTATGGTTTACACGCACGGCTTGGAAGGAACTGGTCCTAAGTCATATTTTTTTTTATTTCAGGGTGGACAAAGAGCAAGCACTGGCTGAAGAGACTCAGGCAACCTTAGCAGCTCTGGATGCTATGCGAAAGGCTCATGAGAACGAAGTGCAGAGGGAAGTGACCAAATTCAAGAGGGAGTTTGTCACGAGGACACAACATGGAGGAGATTTGGGGCAAGTGCATTCTCGACACCAGTGAGTAAAGTGTCTTGTTTTTTTTATCATCACAACGAAAACTACCGATTTATTCAATTGACAGTGTGTTGATTTTTCGCTATTTCAATGGAGTAGCAGGTAACATTGCAAAACAGATTTTATTGGTGAAGGTGGATATAAATAATAATATATGTTTTACAAATATTTTATTCTAACATTACCTCTACCGTATTAGTCTAAAGCTACAATTACCATTATAACTAAACACTAAGAAGCATATTTGAAAATGTTTTTATGGATAATATGTAGATAAGTTCTTTACATGTTTTCATTGTGACTGGGATTAATAACTATTTTTTAGTATTGTCAGATCAATTGATATAGATGACTATAGAAAAACAATACTTGTTTAAGAATCGGACTTAAAATCCAAACGTGGAATATCACACTAACCATTGTTTCATGATGTCATAATTTTTATTTTAACATCCATGTCAGTCATACAGATTTTTTATAATTTTATTAATTTTGGCTAGCAAATATCTGAAAAATACTGATTCATGGGTGTGTTGACAAAATTATTATCAATAAAAAAAAAGTGCATGTTTACGACTGTGACTGTATATATCTGACAATATGAAATAATCTATTAAAATTCGTATTATAATATTAACATTATTTATTTTATCATCTTTTCAGGGAGGAAATGGAAGAGATAAAGCAAGAGATCCTTTCGTTATCTGAGAAATATTCAGTAAAATGTGTCGAGTCAGCAGCACTAGAAGAAAAATTATGCAATGTAACACAGCAACTCACCCAAGCTCAGCAGCATATCATGCAACTGGATGCCAGGTTAAACATTTTTCTTTATATCAGACGCCGGCATTATGCCTGACGCCATATAGTATACTATTTATTAATTAGTTTCATTAATTGTATTAACATTCTACTACTTGATTTCATTATTTCAGAAATAAACAATTACGAGCTCATTTGATGTCTGAAGTCAACGAGATGAACAGTTCAGAAATTGCATCCCTTGGAAGTAGTTCATCATCTGTAAGTGAATTCAAAATTTTCACCTATCAATCACTACACTGTATCACATAAATTTCCTTTATTACTTATTTAAAATACCTTTCATTCTTTTTTTTCTTTCTGGTGGATATTTAATATTTTACAGGCTTCTCATTCATTCATATCATAATATTAAAACAATATATTTAAGTGGTGTCAGCGCATGTTTCAAGGGCACCGTAAGAAAGTATTTTCAAATATTTAAAATATGTTTATTTATTTGCTATTATATTATTAAAAGTAAGCCATGTTACTCTCAGATTTCGAATTCATACCATTCATTGTATCGTTTGGTACTGTACATGTGAAAAAGTTGATAGCCTGTTGAAGTTTAACATTCTGTTCACATTCACATAAACTCATATAAATGTTAACATTTAACTGCATGTAAATCTGAGAGAAACATACGCTTTGTTCAAGTGACATTGCAATGCGAGTTCATTGTGTATATAGAACTTGATATCATTGTACTAATAGCATGGGCAAGGGAGTGATGATGGGATATCTGCACAGAGCACACCTCTATGGGACCATCTCAGACATCTGGCAACGGTTTGGCAAAACGCCATTGTGGCAGGTAAGATTTGCTTTCTAATTTATCATCCTAACGACATTAATAATATGCTTATAATCCGTATCTTTTACTAAAATAATATTTAACTATGTTTTCAGTTTGATATCTCAGCTGGATTTTGAAATCATGTATTTTGTTTTAGCAAGTGAAAAAAGAACCTTCATATGAAATACTTAATTTCTTGCCCATGTTCAATATTCCTTAGCTATAAAAAACTGGTTATTTACAGAATTCACTGTAAATATAAGCTGATAAAATTATCTCTGAAATAAAAATTTAAATCAGGGATTATCTTACTTATCAGATACGAAATGGGGAGTTCAGTTCATAGAGAATGATTCATATTATGCGCAACATTCAAACAAAAATGGTTTAAACAATGAATATTTAGTAACAACACTTTAAACTTTATCTTGAGTATTGAAATGACAATATGAAGTTTTTAAACTGAAAAATTAATTTAAACTGACTGAATTTACCAAGGCCAGCATTAATTCATCTTTCCCCGAAAATATGACCTTTCCTGAAAATAAGACCTCGTGAAAAATACAATCTGAGCTCAGTTATTATAGTACTGTATATAATGTATGTATTGTTGTGCTATTAAATACAAAAATATTACTTAAACATTTCTAAAAATTATTTTCTGTCACATAAGAACATAAGACTTTGTTTTGTCTTTTTGGGTTTTTCCCGCAAATATGTAAGCCCTACCCCGAAAATAAGTCATAGTGCCGTTTATGGGTGCAGAATTAATATAAGACTGGGGATTTGGGCAAACACTGTATGTTTGTTTACAAGTTTAATGTCATAATAACCAAATACCCTCAATTTCAGATTATATTATATAACTGAGTAGAACAAACATAATATGATAGCATATTATTGTCAAAGTTTTGTTTTTGGTTGGTTACAGTAGAAAATATATAGAAATTGTTTTTTTGGATATTTAATAACATTCAATTAGGATTTGTTTAATAGCATGATTAAATCAAAATCTTATTGTGCCTGAAATAATGCAATTATTTATGTGATAACTGAGAAAATATTTCGTCTTCAGAAGCATGTTATTCTCCCAAAATGTTATTATTTTCATGCAAATTTGTGTGATTGATTAAGAAGCGGATAAGTATTATAATTCTTCACACATCCTAGTAATTTGTATGTCTTCAGTGACATCACGTAATTATTGTAATTATGGTGGTAGATCCTACGTATAAATTGACCATACCTAAATTTTATGAATTTTCCTCTAATATTCTTTAGTTTTCTGTTTTAAATGAAAGTGTATACATAATACAGGCACGAACTTTTCAAATGGATATGATGTTTTACAGAAGGCAACAAGACCCAATCAATTGACGTTGGAACCGGCAAAGTCTGTAGTGCGCAAAACAAAAATCCAATTCGCAAAGACAGAAAGCACAAGGAACCTCCGGCTCTCCCCGGTACAGGTAGCTAAAAAATCATTAATTTCAAATACCAAATCCGGCTTTTTTTACACTTTTTCATGCAAACTTTCAAGCCAGTCTCTTATCTGACTCAATATCCAATCATGTATTTTTCATGTATGTGCACTACTTGTGTGCACAGTGAAGAACTAATTAAGTAATGAAATAATTAAGCCACAAATAGCCAAAATATTAGTCTTAAAGCGGGTGCGTGTATGTAATTTTATTTGAAGTCAATAAAGTCAAATCATATGTTTATCTTTTTCAGAACTGAGTGGGTTCTCCCGTGTGTCTCGTTGTTCGGTGTCTTCTTCGACGCGTGCCTCCATCTCTCCCCTCGTTGGGATAGTTGCTGAGCGCAAGAAACGCTTCGAGTTGTAATTCAAACCCTATCACCTTCTATTCAACGCCACCAGTTACATTAGTATTAACCTACCCCATACCTCTCTTTTGTCTTAACACTTCCACAAGGTATATTTAGATGTGGTATTTTAGAGATTTATTTGTATTTATAAATGAAATGTGTGAATTAAAGTCATTAAGATTATAAATAAATACTTGTTATTTATTGATTTTTGGATTTGTTTTTCACAAAAAGTTTTGAAGTATATTGTTTTCGTAGCTTTAGAGTTGAATTTTGTTTTTGTTATCGGTCTCCCTTCGGAGTTGATTATATATAGTGAGAGAACTGTGTCTCAAATCGAAATTTAACTATTTAATATTGTATTAATTAATTGTATTCTTGAAGATTTGTTTAAATTCTTTGTGTTACCAAATAATACCGCCTTTATAGGAATATAATATTATGTTTGTAATAAATAATTCTTGTAATTATATAACAATATGAAATAACCAGTTATATACATTATTTTAGTTCAATAAGCCGAACAATATGAAAAGCTCTCTTCCATCTTATTCAGCTATCCATTTAGTTTTATTGTTAGTGTACCATAATCGGTTTAGGGCATTATTTATTGCAAATGTGTTTGTTCTATATTATTTACTTACCCACCCACCTGATTTTTATTCTACATATATAAAAAATGTAAATCTTTATTGAAAATATTATATTTCATAAGAAAATTTGTAATTAACATCTATTAAGATTATCTTTAAGGTTTACATTAAACAAAACAAGTTTTGCACATTACTGCGGTTGGTTATATAGAGAAAAAAAAATTAGTTATCGGATTCATTGTAATGAGCAATAGTTTTAGAAAATATTAAAAAAATATTTGCTTTGTTTTTTTGCCACGGGTTGTTATTATTATCTCATTATA
>JAGVSQ010000612.1:0-14999 GCA_022683975.1 Rhyacophila evoluta | reverse complement strand
AAAAAAATATTTGCTTTGTTTTTTTGCCACGGGTTGTTATTATTATCTCATTATAAGTGTTTTCAACTTAAGTTCAAATATCCAATTCATATACTCCAAAAATATGCAATACTGAACACATTATAGTCACGTTGTTATGTATAGAATTTTCACTTTGTTACAATTTCAATTTATCATTATATTTGTAACTAACTCACCTTATCATATAGATATTATATGTTTTCGTTTTATTTAATAGTTTATGTAGATACAAGTTTGCTTCCAATATTGGTTTGTGTTTTAACAAATGTGTGTCTTACATTAAATTATTGTATCCAAGAGTTTTATGCATGAATCCACTAAAATATATTCAAAGAAAAAATATTGGAAAACATAATTTGGCATTCGCACCACAATTAATTTGTTACATCAAGTTTTACTTATTGTATATAAAATACATTAAAAAATAAGATGAGCAATCTTGATTGATATTTCAAAATAAAGGCAACAAATAAATTAAATCTGTATTTTTATTTAATTTAAATCCCAGAACCCAACCTATGACACTTTTAGCCGGTGAAAATGATTTCTGCATTACCTTCAAAGCAATTTATTGATTTCCCCACCATTTGAAAAATATAGCCAGCTGTCAAAGTCTTTCAAGCACATATTATTGTTTATTTCCATACATAATTTTATTAAAATGGAATCTAGTTTGACTGGGAGTCTTTGGATTCTATCTTTATTATGTTTGGCTCAAAATTTGTTTGCAAATAAAGAGAAAACACCAGTAGTTTTTACATTTCCTGAGTATCAGTACAAGGAAACAGCCAAAAATGTAAGTTTATAACTCTTGCAGAGTTAGCAGTATTCTCTTATACATAGTAATGTACAATAATTTATTTCAAGCCCTGTTGGTTTTTTATAACAATTCATCCAAAAGAGATTGTATTTCTTAGCTCGTGATGACTATCAAAAGTTAGGTTAGATCACTAATAAGCCTATAAGCAATTTTGGTAAACCTAAAATTCAATTCATGTCTCTTTTTTAATATATCTGTCACTGTTGTTATTCACAAAACCTTACTCCACTCCTGACGGGAGTTGCTATGTTCAGCATTCCAATCATTTTTTTACCATTTCCATTCCATGGCAAATGGATCTTAATAATAAGATTTTTACCGACATTCTAATCAATTTTATCCAATCAAATATAAGCACTAACTAACTGTGCATGTCAATATCTTTGCGTTGATGGTTTAATGGTAAAATGGGCGCCTTCTGGATCCATATAGTTTTAAGTCATTTTGAAGTGTCGTGTCATGATACATGTACATTATACATAGCATAAAAGTTCATTTTATTCATTAGGAAATGACATTTAGAGAGTTTGAAACTGCATGTGAGCAGAGCAGGGCTTGCAGCCAGTCTGGAGGGATCGCAAGGATTCGGTGTATCAGGGAATGTGTGTCACCACCATGCTATCGAGAAATTTATCATAAAGATCAGGTAAATATATTGTATATAATATATGTTTTGCATTATTCTAATTACTCATTAAAAAATATTCAATGGATGAAAGTAAACCTATTTAAAATATGAAATTGGCGAAATAAATATAGATTTTTTTTGTGATTATTATTTATTATTTATATAATTATTTGATGGTTAGAATTGATTTATTAAATATGCAAAATACACTCAACTCTTTTTTTACATTTTTCTAAATAACACGGCCCAACAAAAAGAATGAATATACATATACTATATTTTTACACGAAATATTTGTTCTAACTAGATTTCCAGAAACAATCATGTTATATTTTCAATTTCATCCTGGTGTTCAATAAAGCAATTTTTGATTTTTCTATGTATTCTACCATTTTTTTGTGGAGAGTATTCATCGTGTAAAAAAGAGTTTAGTGTATTTCATTATTAATAAATAATAATTTTACTACGTAATACTACTTTATAAACTCGCAAGCATTGAACACTCAATTAATAACATAAATATTTTTTTACAGCTAGAAGAAGGAGAGATTGATGTAAGGCTCAATTCTTTTAAAGGATGTTTTATACAAAAATCTGGGCGGCCAAGAAATTAGATTTACAGTTTTATTTTAAGAACCTCAATTGAATGCTAGTGCCTATTGATTATTTTTTATTATTATTTAATAAAATTTACCAGTAAAGATTAAATCTGATTTATTGTTGAAAATATCTATAACTTTATAGTTAATTACTTTGGGGTGTCATCAAAAAATGAGCTTATGATCCCAAGTATATTTTGGACAATTTCCTTTCGCTCTAAATCCAATGAATGTAAAACATCATCGTTTTTAAATGCTCCTACCAAATAGGAGAAACTTGATGAAATCGGACTATATTCAGAAAAACGAAAAGATTGCTTTACATCATCTGTGAAATTTTCTGATGTCATTATTTCTTTTATACAATTGAGCCAGTTGAATACAAAGGTGAGGAACTTTTTGTTAATTTTTGAAGGTTGTTTTTGGTACAAAAAAAATCTAATTAATATCAGCGTCCATGGTTGTTGAGATAAAGTTACTGTCAGCTGTGAATCGACGCCACTTTGTCCAGCATAGTGTAGCATATCATTTAGACATGACAAAGCGCCATGTGATTCTATTTTAGACTCCTGAAATAAAAAGTCTAATATTTACAAACAAAATATATGGTTATTTAATACCAACACATCTAGTTACGGTAGGTAAAACTTTGTACATACCTTGCAGCAAACCATTTGTAGTCGAAAGAATAAAGCTTTAAATGTGTTGATATATTTTGATTTTGGATATTGAGTTGCAATGACAATGAGTGGAGAAATATGTTGTTTTGGTATCAACATTGTGTGTAAAAGTTGCATAATTGCCACCAACTTTTCGTTATTTTTTTCCATTTTAAGTGATGTGATTATTGAAGATGGTTGAAATTCAATTCTGTTGTCACACTGGAACCAATAATCGAACATTAAAGTCGTTATGTAACTTGGGTATGTATTGGGAATGTTGGTAAAACATGTAATACATACTCTGCAATCTTACTGATATACCCATTTTTTCATTCTTCTTTTACGCTAAATTCTGACACGACTGATAGAGTGAATGACAAATTATTTTGCTTAGTAATAGCACGCATAGATATACAAGAAAAATATGTCCATAAAGATGCTTCAATTCTTTCTGTCTACCATATATTTATATCACTTCGTATTTTATTCTAGCATAAATATGATCCATCTGTTACTAGTTATGCAATGAAATTCCTCATCTATAAATTTACAATTTTACTGGCACCAACCTGTAAGCCATACTTTGCTTTAAAATATGATGAGAATGATAACATCATTAATGCAGAAGTAGATAGTTGAATGTCATCACTTTGTGAAGCATCATAAAGGAATTTTAATAATGCTGGAGAATTTATAAACTGCGACAAAACTGAAAAAACAAAAGCAATACAATATAAGTATTATATTTTGATTTATTAGATACTTATTATCATTGTTGGTATTCTAGCCCATGTGAGTCCTTCATATCTCTGCTACCTAGGCTCTCACTGCTATTTAACTCCAGAATTGATGAGTTTCTTTCTACACAGTTTTAAGTATTCAGTTTGGTCTTCTCATCTTCATCTTTCTTGTTCAAGACCTCCAACATTGAAGTCTCATGTTGAGACATGACAAAATAAAGAGATACATGTACAGTACACACAGTTAACATTATACAGACAAATGTAACAAAATGTGTGTTGAGTGTGGTGATTGATCTCATTGTCAAAATGAGAATTTTACACATAATTTGCAGTATTGTATGTTGAAAACAAATTAATTACTAAAACCCATATGTTTTCAGTGAGAAGTCAACTTCAATATACAGATTTTAATATTTTGTTTTCTGGAGTTCTGATGTAAGTCATTCCGATTATATTACATCCTTCCTCTACCAACTCCTTTTACATTGATGAGTAAGACTTAAATACACTGTACAAATCAAAAGTAAATTATGGAACAAATATACATTATTATATATTTTCACCAACCAATTGTGTCATCGTATTTTAATGATGTATTCAGAAGAGAGAAAGCACCCGATGTGAGAGACATATGTATAGGCACACAGTCTTCTTTCCGAGATGTTAGTATGGACACGAGCAGTGATGCACTTCTTTGGATAGCTGATGGTGATGGATTGGTAGGAATATAATTGGTGCAAAGGTCCAGTATATGACGTAATGTTACATCTAAAAAATAAGATTTTTTTATAGAAATGTGCAAATAATATGTATGGCAATATAGTAAAAAAATTGATACTTTAATCAATAATAGTTTGTGATAGTGTTTATAGACATTTCATTTTTAAAATTTCTGATATTTCCAAACACAGCTTAACCTGATAAGATAATAATTTAGCATTAATGTATAAAACATACATTGATTTCCAAATATTTCTGATACATTTTCTACTCAATGTCATGTGTGATCTTTCTATAAACTTTCTCAATATTATTATTGGTCTACATTTATTTAGAGAAAATATCTAAAATATTTCTTGAGGTGCTACAGGAACAATCTATGAAAAGTTTTCTTCACTACAGGAGAGCATTTTCCTTACCGGACACATTGGTTCGTCCAACTGCAAATGCAGACAATGTCTCTGGTAAAGCATTCCAAAGAATCCTGCTGATATCATTTGCAGATTCTTCATCACAATAGGTATCAATGCAGTATTTCAGTTGATTAGTGGCTGATTTTAATACATTTGCTGGTCCATCCTGTATTAACTCAACTAAAGAATTCCAAACGGTACACTTTGACCCTAAATTATTTGGTAATTTTTCTTCTTTTTCCAGCCATAGTGATAACTTAAAAAAATTGTTATAATTATTATCAACATAATACAATATTATCCATTGGGTATTTTTTTATAATTTATTAAGCCAGCTGAAACCTGAAGAAGGTATGTTAAGGGTACTGCTAAATATTATATATAATAGTGTTATGAAAATACTACGATATTATTTAAGTGACGGTTAGTCCAATTAATAATTTTAGGATTATTATACAAGCATCTTCATATTTAAAAACATCAAATTTTTGACATGGACTGTATGGACATGCTGCTGTATTTACATTATTTTATCTGAATTTAGTAAACTTATACACATGTGCAGTTTCCCACCATATTTTTCTGAATTCGACGAGGTACCCGGTTAGATGTAAATGCCCAATAAACCATGGTAGGGTGATGTGTGTACAGCTCTTTCATATTTAGTGAAATGAAATAAATTATTTTTTCAGTTGCTTTTCCGAATTTTATTATTTCTTCAATTGACAGCGGATACCTATGAATTGGAATGCCTGCCATCTGTGAATTACAAGCAGAGATTAATGAAATAAATGATAAGTTATAAGAACATAGTTGATATCAGGTATAAATGCAAATGTGATTTAGGAAAAATGGATTTTTTAAAGTTTTACCGCAAATATTAGCCATAAGCATTTTGTGGTGGGATCGGGACATCGAGTTCTATTTGGAATTGACAAGATGAATTCTAAAAGGCTTTGATATAAAACAGAAGCTTCCTTTTCAGAACTGGAAGTAAGAAGATTAGTCATCTACATTATTATTATATTTATGATGAGTTGATCAAAAGGCAATGGATGCGATAGGAATTTGCTGAAAATTATTTCAAAGTATTGCATATTATTAAATAAAATAAATTGGATATTTTAAAAATATTTTTAAAAAAGGTAAACATTTTTTTCGAATATCCATGTTCTATATTGTATTTCATTTTTTATTTTAAACGATTTACAAGCCTGCATTTATAAACCAGTCTATTTCAAGTTCTAAGGCAACAGAAAAGAGTGATATATTATAAATATAGTTTTTTATACTTACTCTTCTGATTTTAAGCACACAAAATAGTAATACGAAAGTATAGCATTAATTGTCGCATCTGAAGTGTGAGAATCATTTAACTTATGAATCCATACTGCTGTCGCTTTCATTTCAACAAGTCCTTCCTGGAATCAATAAAAATTATAGTTTAAATGAATCTTAGACGTATCTGATATTGAGTTATTTATTTTATTCACTCATTTGCCATTTTAAACTTACATATAGATGCTTTTCAAATGCCCTAGGTCCTCCTTTCCAATTATTAAATTTGAATGATTCCAGAGATAGAATAAATAATATTTTAGTTATAATAGCTGGACAGTTTCTTGGTGGCTTTCTGCAATAAATACACAATAAAAATATATGCATAGTAACAAATGAATATTATTTTCCTACGAAAGAACCATATGTATAAAAATATTATTATGTTTATACCTGGAGGACATTTGTTTATGCAATATAGTGAGAAAATCATTATTGTAGAGGTGTCTGACGAAAACTGGTAAAATTTCTTGAATTGCAGTATCGTTTAGAAATATATTCAGTAACTCAAAAAAGACTTCAATATTTGGGGTGACTACTGCTAAATCAAAATTCTAGAATGTAAAAAGTCAAGATACACAAAGAATAAACAAAGGAAGGTATATCTTAATTTTTTATCTACGATGTATACATGTTAACACATGTGGAGATATTAGCAGACATTTTACAAGAATAAGATTTTGCCAAATAATTAGATATTTTCTCATTCTTTTGTAAAATTTTTATTTATTTGTTCAAATGGATCTGAGTAAACATTTGAATTTTAATCCAATTATGGAAATTATGTTTCCACCAAAAATGGATGGTTGATGTAAGACAATGCAATATGAACACTATACCTAAGTTTTAAAAGAAAATAAGCAGATCTTACTTTTAATTGTGATGTTATACCAGTTAGCATTTTATGAACAGATTGGATAATTGATTCTTTACATTTCAGAACACTTTGTTTTTCTTCATTCTCATGTTCTGTGAAGTCATTATTGAGATTATTGTTACAAAAATAGTATTCACATATTTTACTAAAGTTTAACCCATCTATTGTGATGTGACACAGCATACCAAAAACATAATGAGTTTTATTCTCTGAACTACATTTAAAATGATTTTCAATAATCAAATCAGATAATACTTCAACACATTTTTTAATAATATCAGAAGCATAGTTTAAAGTTTTAAGATCAATATTGGTTTTGTAATTTTTTTGACTTAGTATTGAATGGAGGACCAAACTTGTGGCTAGCGTAGTATTGGTTTCCAGACATGTATTATCCAATAATTCATATAGTAACTCTAATAATTGATGAGCATTGTATGAACTTTTGTATGATAATACTCCTGAAAGTTTGAAAGTGTCCACCCTAAAAAATAAAAAAAAAACAAATTTGTCATATTGGGTCCATCATAATGTTATTAAGTTCTGTCGATGAGACTTTATTGTGAATCAAAATAATTCATGAGAAATAAAATTGGTAAAATTTTAAGAAAGAGAATAAATGTGTATGTCTGTCACAAAAATTCCTCCCAGACGTTAAATAGAGAAATGAAATTTTCAAATATTTTGAATGTCATTTCAAAGTTAACTGTATTACTTTTAACTTTATGACTTAATATATTTATAAAACTAAGAATTGAAATTAATTTACAATATGAAGATGAATAAAATAATTCTATCGAATAAAGATTGAGTTTGAATCTAAAGATAAGCCAGGTAATAAAGCTACAATAGTTAATACATATTTTTGAATAATATTTGTTAAAAAAATACATTAATATCTTGGACTCCAAATTCTCTATTTACACAATTATTTAATTTTGATTTTATTTAGTTAGGACAGGTTACGTTAGATTTTCTCAAAGTTTTCCGTAGACCATCTAATATAATAGTATGTTATAGATATAGATTAAGAGTCTTTGTGTTTTTCATGGACAGGAACTGAATTTCACGTAAGTGTGCAATAATTTGTAAAATAATTAAACATAAATACTTACTGGAAAAAGATTTCTGACATTAAATACAGACCATGCTGTATAATATTTTCCATCACATTTTCCTTTAAAATAAAATGAATAGTGCGGCTCACGGAAGATACAACCACGGGTGCATACGAATTATTGTAGAACATTTTGGATGTTGAGAACTTTCGTAAACAAATGATTATATTTCTAAAATTACATTAAAATTATGTATACTCAATTATTTTGCACGTAAGTCAATATATATTTAATGTGGATTCGGAACATTCATATTGAATGACAACAAATAAAATTAAGATGTTATAATATACTTTAAAAGAAGAACTTGAAGAGTAGCAGATGCCTCACAAAGAAATATACATAAATCGCTTGAAAGAAAATGCTCTACAACCGCCTTGTACACCTCACTTTCATTTTCGATTTTCTGCAAAGTAGTATTCATGAAACATACTGCTTTTAATTGAATTTTTGTATCACGCGAAATCAACATTTTCTTCAAAGCTTCCACCACTTTTCCTTGCGTATTTGTATATCTCATTCTATTTTGAAGCATTGTGCAATTATATTATCATTCATAAAACCGTTTTTTTACAACAAAATTAATTAATTGGAGAGTTTATCAGGAATATTAGTGTTTTACGTTTTATTAATTTTGTGACGTTTGTTCAATAAAACTTTTACGTTCCCTCCTGAATTCAACTAACTTTTCCTGTCGCATAGTTGTCAAGTTGGTATGGAGAATCAATATACGTTTGAACGGACCAATCAGGAAGCAGATAACTGGACAAACTTCGCGATGAATTTTCTCGCGGGTTACCATTCGCATGCGCAAAATATCTCATACAAACAGGTGACTGAGACTTGCGGTTCACTTCACTCCGCTGTTTAGATCGCGAAGGACGTCGCGTTATTTCGTGCAAGTGTATTAGATTCATTGTATGAAATATTGTTGTTCTGTACATGTGTGCGTGGCATTAAGTATTGTGTACCAAAAAAAATTACTGTGTTTGTTTTATTGAGGTGATAAATATTTTGGAACATTATTCAAGGTAGAATCAAATTTGAAATATGTAAGTTTTTCTTTGAAATAAATGTTTGTTTTTCTTGAATGTTTTTGTTTTATTTTTTAATTAGATTTATTTACAACAATACATTAAATATTTTTGCATGATTATTTGAATACGTAATACACACAAACTTTACTTTTAGATAAAATGCATTTCCACAAGGTCATATTTATTTTTATTTTCTTTGCAAAATATAAATACAATAAACATTGATACTAAGACTTACAAAATTACACACGGTTTTTATTATTTTACAAATTTATTCTATAAAGTGTAATGAAATAAATTCATTAAAAATTCTTTTAAAGTATTTATTTACAGTGTTTTTGAATATTTGTATATTGATAAATTTACAAAGAAACTAGTTGTGATTGAATTGAAATTCATCGCGGCAAGCCTTCCCAGTTTTAGATTTATATTTTATTTAACATTATTTTTTAAATTAAATAATATGGCTTAAAAAAATAATATCCTTTCTTTACTGTTCGTTTACTTACAATAATCAATAGTCAATAATTTATTCTTAATATATTTCATTATTTTGACACTTATATTGAAATAACTATCTACACTTTTATTTACCTGTTATTAAAAGCTATGCATAACCAGCCAATAGAACTTACATACAATAGTATAAACAAAATTTAAGTATTATTATGAAAGTATTACTTTTTAAAATCCAATTCTGTACAAAGAATGTTCATATAACATTCGATTGTTAAGTTATCGTTATCAATAATACTGAAATAGTTAATATATTTCTATATCATAGATTTTATTTACTTCTGCAATACACTTTTCAACTCTCATAGGAAATGATAAACGATTAAATTAATTTCCGGCATCATCATTGTAGTCCTAGCACTTATTTTAATTATAGTATCATGTAGCACAATATTACAATACTATATTACTAAATATGTTTTTAATGTTTGATTGTTTTGATCCCAACTAACATACCGAAAAAAATGTTTTATTTTTTGTTAGTAGCATTCATGTAAAATATTTTTTTCACCTTTTTTTATTTTTGTTTACGTATTTCCATTTGTATTCTCCTACATTAAGTGCACTTAAGTACCAAAAAAAATAATTGCTTTTTTCAGTGTCTTTGGTAAATTGTCTGATATAATTTTCTTATAATTCTGACATCAACAAAAGATAGGTAAATGACTTATAATAGAATGAATTCATGTAAATATATATTTATGTACATATATTGTATAAAGTGTATTGATATTTTTTATTCATGTGCCTTATACGCTGTGGAGAATCAGTATTTTTCAAACTCATAATAATCGATTGATATCATCATCATTTGCACAACATCTAGGGTTGGTTACCGGCTTCTAGAGACAATTCCATCCATCCATACCTATCCAGCACGGATAGCAGTAGGGTAGTACGGTTCATCCATATTTTCCAATTTGGCACGCCGAGTACAAGCCATCGATAATAATTAAAGAAGTGACCAGAAATTATTGCAACACTATAACTTATTATAATGATGTTTTACAGCTTGTTACATTGTTACAGTTCTATATTTAAATGTTTTATGTTTGAGTATTTCAACAACGTTTACCATATATTTTAGTCGAAACCAAAATAAGGCAAGCAACGGGGCCTGAGTATCTAACCATCTAATTAATATCCGTGAGCAAAGCTATTTAACTTACGCATCGAGCTGGCGATATATTTTAATATTACGCAAATACTGTTAGCTGGATAATTAGATAATATTAACCAATTATTTTTGATCAAGAATAGGAAAAAATGGAGAAACCCTCTGGACAAGTAATAAATTTCTAAACGTTCCTCCATGTTTATTTTGCAGACTTGATAATCAAACAGTTATTGAAGTTTATATTTTTGGTAAAAATATCAATAAATCTGATCTAGTTTCAGTAAAATATTTGACTGCTATTGACGCTACCACCATCATAATACACCAGTGGACATTTTTTTACTCCTGTCGCATAACATTACGAAAACAAAATCAACATCCTATATTGTATTTTTACGATCAATTGTAACAAACGGGTACCGATATTTTGTCCATCATGGGTTCGTAAAACTTTATCCTTAAGGGAGAAAACTTCTTGGAAAATAGCACCTCGAACTTTACATAGAAAGCTCAAAGTGTGTCACATAAAAATGGAAACTAAGTCATTATGCCCCGAGAAAGACCATACAAAGGAAAGCATTCATGATATTAATACAATAGAAATATTGTTTCTTGGTTGAAAACTTTTCATTTATATTCATAGACTTGAACTATACTTTCATTATTATTCAAATTTTAATTAAATGTTAATGCCATCTAATTTATTTTACCATTGCTTATACAAAGAATTCAATTTAAGTTATTAATTAAATATAAATTTTATCCAGCTTTTGAATACTACATTATATTTTCGTTAATTATACAAAACTGTTTGTTTAAAACTCGCGTTTCAACAATATATAGATGGTCTAATACTCTAATGTTAAGATATCATAAATCGTTGTATTACCGGCAAAAGACGTTAAAGTGAAAAAGCAGGTCTTGAAATAATCGAGTTTTAATGTTTGAATATTTACATTAAACCTTTAGAAATGGTCGTAAAATGTATTAATCAGAGTGACTCAAACATTAAAACTCGATTATTTCAAAACTCACTTTTTCACTTTAACGTCTTTTGCCAGTAACACGACGATATTATAGAAACAAAAAGTATACGTGAGTGACTTTAAATTTAAATCACTTCACATAATTTCAACCAGTCTCAACGAAAATCTCAATTTATATAACCTATATTGAAATGACAATTCCATGAAATTAATTTAGTTTTATGTTAGAGTATCGAATCTTTAGTATGGAAAAGTGTCAAATGTAGTATGCCACTGCGTCGTTGGTTATCAAACGATTCTGAAAAAATGCAATGCTCTGAGCTCGCCTATTTGGAGGCTTCATTTTTTTTAAATACTATTACGTTTCGTTCATAAATAAAAGTGCTCAAAACGGTCTCCTGGTATGGGAGGCCACCTGCGTCACTATTTATGAATCGATTTTGGCATGCTTATCTTAATATAAAAATGACATACAAATTTAATATGAATACCGATGTCATCGGCTAAATCTATAACTAAGCTTGTTATTAATCAACACATCTAAAATATGTACTATGCGTCAACGAGCGGAAGAGAAAACGTATATTTGTGACTGCACCTGTTCAAAATAGGTATATATTGTATTTTCAAATTGGAGAATGCAAAGTTTTATGAATTGGCAAAAAAATGTGATTTTAAATAAGATAAAGTATGCTTTCACTAGTATTTATTGTCATAGTGAAAAAAAGCTTTCAAATGACATTGTAATTATTCAGTTACATTTATTTTTTTACAAACATGCCAAAAACTACTAAAGCGTTAAAAAACTAAATTAACGTAATTTTATTAGTAAATACATAATTTGAAAAAAATATTCACATACCTTGACAAGATAATTCGTTTATACCGGTACGTTAAAAACGTTAGTTATGTATAATTTTAATGAGATTGTATTACTTCCTGCTGTCATTATAATTATCATTTGTGTATCAATAATAGTAGATAAGGTACACAAAAATCATAAATTTAAATATAGAGTATTGATAAAATAGTGAAGTTCTACAAAAGTATATGAGAATGCAATCCACAGGACCGAATTACGAAGTCTCAGAAATTTCTTCTGAACTCTCACCGCTATGAGGTCGTATTTCAACTGATTCGGGGCCCAAACAACCAATCCACTCTTAGTATCAAAGTAGAGCATATGGATCTTCATGGTGTGAAGATGTACACACCTAAATAGCAGTATATGGATCTCCGCAATATGAAGACGTATCGACAGATTATTTTTCACGAGAATTTTTTGTCAGACAAATACTCAACCCAATGAGCATCCAGGTCTGCAATTTTCGGATTTTTAAAATCCGACAAATGGGAAATCGAATCCGCATTCCTCGGATTGCTAGGCGCGCACGCTGCCAACTACGCTAACGGGGAGAAAACTAGAAAGTACAATTATCTATCAATTAATAATAATGTGTACGCTATGTATATTTGTATTGTTTTGTCAAGAATTCGTAAAATATAAAAGTAAAGGATTTATTTAAAACGAAATTTTGTCGAGCTCTTTAATGATGCAATATATCATTTATTTGTAATGTACTCAGTCAGCAACACAAAGAATTTGAATTAATTAAATCAAATGATTTGATGGATGTACGGTATAAATTGAATTGATGTAAAAAGCTTCCGTTTTGGTTAAGTTTTTTTTTTTAAACAAAATAAATACCGCGTCTCAATTACATTTTCGTCGTGGTGATTATTGATATCAGTGTCAACTTCTGATATAAAAGTTAAGCCCATATTTCATTTCTCTATCTACGGCACTTTGATAATAACAAAGAGCGCTTCTTTAAAAGATTTGATGTCATGTCAAGGTGGTTGACTGATAAATAATTATTTGATATCTTTGTACAGAGGGCATTTACCGTGGTAGGGGACGAGCGAAAGATATTGAGATGTAATCTAGCGCATTGGAATCGAATGGGCGGCGCCGCGAGGATAGAGGGCGGCTTCTCCGGTCGTCATGGCAACCTTCCCGCCCTCCTGAATGCTCCTGGCGCCCTGGGCGGCATGGTGCGTGACGCCTGCAGCCTCAAAATAAACCTCCCCGATGTCACAATTAAATACATTTTCCACAGCGCGTAAGCTATGCGATCGGAAACCGTCGTCGTATATCGTAGATATAAATATATAAATACGAGTATTTTATTTATAATATAAAGCACACATAGGTAAACACATCACCTTGCAGCCATAACGATGTTTTCATTTTTTTTGTTGTTATTTACATGCTAGATATACTTTCAAACCCCCTGACGAGATTGTTAGCGTATACGTTTCATGCTAGGTGATCCGAGCTATTCACGATTTATTATAAAAGAAAATTACACAGTAAGTTATTTGTT
Organism: Rhyacophila evoluta; assembly: GCA_022683975.1. Taxonomy (NCBI): domain Eukaryota; kingdom Metazoa; phylum Arthropoda; class Insecta; order Trichoptera; family Rhyacophilidae; genus Rhyacophila; species Rhyacophila evoluta. The sequence continues at coordinate 1,017 of JAGVSQ010000612.1, read as the reverse complement.
TTAGGATTAATGTTATAAATTAATGAAAATAGACTTACCAAGAGATTTAGTTTTCTGTTCTAGAGTCGTTAATGATGATTCCTCAGCTCGCACTGAAGTTCTAGGATTAAATCCCAACGAATTGCCTGTTATATCATGTCCTAAGTGATCACTGATGCGTTGATTTCCTCCATAAAGGTCACTGAAAGCACTCGCAGTGCCTAAGAACCCGGATCTGTCCTGGAGAGCTGCCTTGGCTTTTTCTACGCTTTGTTTGAGCTGTTCGAAGGTTGACTGGTGGAGGCGGTATGGTGGCCAGTCTCCAGCTGCCCAAGGCTCTTCTTTTAATGCGCCTCTTTTGAGCTCAAGGGCGCCGCCATATGAACAACTACTCTCGTACATATTTGCCTGTGACCTGGTCCGTTGAGGACGATATTTTTCGTACTTCGAGCGTTCGAGCCTGAAAAAAGTTATAACACGCATATAGTAAAATTGAGAAGTTTTTAAATAAAATTCTTTACACAAATTCTAGACATTGGTAACTAAAAAGCTAGATTCACTTGACAGGTTGTGTATCTAAAGAATACAAGAGCTTTAAGCCTTCATTTACTGTGTCTAACAACACTCCATATCAATTTCACAGTCTAAAGCAGAATAACCCAAATAAATGCTCTTTTAAATTTATCATAACTGTGATTTTTTTCTTGGTTTTGTTAATTTGAAATGTAAATAAATATAAAAATAAATTTTAAATTCATTTTTATTTATTCATTATTATTAGTTTACTGATTTGATAACGTAGTTTAATATGAAATATTAATGTATCTTTCAAAATAATATAAGATGTAAAAATATATCGTCAATAGCTGATTTTTGAAATCTTTTACATCATTTGTTTAAAAAAGTATTAAATTCATGTTGTTTTGCATCCTGTATTGTATTATATTAATATATTACATGTCTAATCTATAAACCAAATATTATATAATTAATATTTTCGACTGATGGTGCTTGATGGAAATTGATTTTGAATTCTAA